>JAHZNE010000457.1:0-25533 GCA_027744055.1 Callyntrura sp. NNG-2020
GTAATTGATCAATTAATGCCTGTAAAATTAATGTCAATTGTAAAAAGTGTAAAGAAAAATCAAAATACTAAAAAAATTAATCCAAAGTTGCACCTGCTATTTTGGCACTTACGCAACTACTATTCTTGTGTATAGTGATCTAGTCGTATTACTTTCTCACTCTTCTTGAGTAGAAATAGAAAATTATCTTCCCGCTCCTTTATCCTCTCTCTTTTTTGCTGTAGCTGCGTCTGATTCTGATATGCTGAAGTTGGAGATCCTCTTACACTACATGTTATTGTGTGTATACAAACATAGACAAGGAAAACAATGAGAATTTTGAGATATTTTCAGTTGCGTGGATTAATTGCTTTTTACGTCCATTTTGCGAAAATTGCGTCCATTCCCACGTTTTACGACAGTCCTTTGCGTAAAAGGCATTTTCGTGGACTACTGTTGTGTTTACTTTGCATTTTTTTAAAAATTGACGTAGAATTGCATACGCAAATCGGAAATAAATCAAGTGCACTTTTTGAATATTCAATTTAATTTGATTGTACAGGTTTCAACTTTCAGCACTGCTATTACGTGAAACCACACTAAATCAATAAAACTTTGCGTAATAATACCTCAGTATGATTTTTACATAAATGGAGTCATTCACGAGTAAAATGGAACTACTATTTTCTGGAGTGATGATTTGCATAAAAAGCATTTAGAATTGGGTTATTATAAAAAAAAATTTGGAAAAGAGGAAAATTGGAAAATGAATCGAAATAAACTTTTTATTTTTCGTCAAAACTTTAAATATTTATTTACTATGAACGGGGAAGTCATGTTATGTAGAACGTATTGTTGATGATTTGAGGTAGATTGAGTGTGTGCGTCACAATATTTTTTTATGACCTCCAAGTAATCAGGGATGCGGTGAGAGTACTTTCTTTTCGTCTTTTTCTTGTGAGTTTATGAATGTCTTCTCTGTATTGCTTGATGTTTCAATATTCGTGCGTATCAGGTTTAAAAGAGTGATTGATCAATTCAGTAAGAATGCCGCTAGCCTGGCACGTTTACACGTTTTGTAATATTTTCAATGTAAAGTGTATTCAAATTAAACGGAACATGTATTCAAATGTAAGTCATATTAAAACGGAACAGCTTTTGGTCATCCTACTTATGGGAGTGGGACACCTGTTATGTGGAATAATAAATAGAGAATGCATCACGCAGTCACCCCCAAAAGGACCAGAACCCTGAATTACTCTGTCGATTCCTTGACCTCCCTCCTCCCCGAGCACTTGCTCCACCGCCTCCTCCACCTGCTCCGTCACCGTAATCTCTGTACATGACCTCTTGTTTAATGGGTCCGTACATGTTGGCCATCCCAAAATCGATGGGTCCTTGAGGCCTGTTCTCTTCCCACCACGTCGGCTGCTCGTCTTCCGGTTGAGCTTGCTGCTGCTGTTGCTGCTGAAGAGACTGGAGTCGCAACAGCATATCCTGCTGGTTCTGAGGGATTCCTAAAGCGTTCATTTGGGGAAATGGGAGTGGGGCGCAGCCCGTTGCCCATACGGGGTCAATGTCGGGACCGCGCACGAACGGACACAGGTTGAAGAACGCGTGCGGAACCCAGAAGGGCTTGTCTCCAAACAGTTTTGGGACTATCGTCGCTGGCTGCGTCACTATCCCGTCGAAGAAAAAACGGTCTTCCGCAGGGGTCTGGATGACGGGGGGTAGGACCCTTATCACCGTCGTTGATGAACCCGCTTCTCGGAGCGATGAGAGAATCGTTGTGATCGCCGGGATTATTAGCAACTTTTGGGGACGTTTCAAATTTACACACGGTTAGTTTAATTGCTTCTACTTAATTAAGTCTACTTTGTGTGGTTTTACTTACTTGTCGCATGGTGTTGCATGTAGAGGTGGTGATGCGAGCGTCACTATGTATGTTGAATGCTTGGGGTGTGGGTTGAAAGTGAATTTGTTTGGTGGAGCAAAATACTTGAAGGGCTCACCAGTTTTGGGATACCTCAGTTTTCAGGGACGAATGGGGAAAGTACGTTTCACAAGGACTTTGTCTTGATTTATTTTTAGACCAACTACTTTGGTATTTTTGAAAGGGCAAGTCGTAGTTGGGATGTACGGCAGTTCCTTGAACGCTGATTTTAGCGGGGCATACTAGCTTTCATTTTGTAATTATCTTAGAAGTCATAATTAATAATTATTTCGCATGTAACATACATCCGCGAATTTATTTTACCAACACGAACCCCCCTGGTTTCTATCCAATTTCAAATTGTATGCATTTATACGTGTAACATTATCCTTCTATTTTAGACAAGTAGTGCATTTGCAATATTTCATATATTCAAAGGAAATGAATTTAGTTCGAAAAATCGACATTCACATGCACTTTGAACAAACCATTTGTTAGCACGCAGCCACGGCGAGCCCATTGCCAAGGAAGCCAAGACAACAAAAGCGTTACGATACGACAATTGTTTGCATTGTTTCTGTGGTGGACCACATTATGGCTTTATGACATCAAGTGTTTTTGATTGCGGTTGCAGCAAACAAGAAAAAGGAGATTTCATTCTTCGCAAGCAAGGTGGAATTCTCCATATCAGCCAGTTCATCCGGCGGTGCTAACTTCATCAATGTTCAAAAATTGGCATTTTCCCTTGTGTATTTCACGTCTCCAGTGCGGTCTGAACAATGTGCTTATACGCGTGTCGTGCGAGTGCTTATTCTCAGCTGGTTGTCGCTCTTTTCTCTCGAGAAACGAGTTAATGTGCATGTGAGAGCCATTTCTGGAGAAAATAATGCCGGACACGATAACTGTTAGGGTTATACGATCCCTAGAGTACAGGAATTGGAAACCCCTGGTTGTACGGAACTGCGATCTGGATCAGTGGACGCTTGGTCAACTGAGGCAACATCTGGAAGAGGTACTTCGGCATCCCGGGTGCGGGTTTCCTCCACCTTACACCAGGGACTTGACGTATTATGACGGTTTTAAGGTAAACACTATTTTTTTGGCAATCCCCAATCAATGTTTGTGTTATAGTTGCTCCAGTAGAACAATGTCAGTAGTAATATTGTGTTGACTCCCATTATTTTGTATGTTTCAGTTGGAGACAAACCCTGAGGCGAACAACGCCAAGTCGTCGAACGCGTTGATAAACATGGCCACAAGATTTATACCCTTTCACTCAGGGAGTGAAGAAATGAACCAGTCCCTGCGCTCTTTAGGATTATCGAACGAGTGTGAGGTGTCGTGTTTCAACTCGCGGGACTATGAGAAATACGTAAGCAATTTGCCACTGGACAACTGACGATATTACTGTATTGTCGTCTCTTAATAGACTTGCGAAATATTTCTTGTACCGATTGTTTTTTTTTATTTGGGATTACGTATGTGTGTTTATTGAAGGTACGGTGGAATAACAAGTTTCTCGTACATAATAAAACATATAGGTTAAACTTAGCAAACTATGTATGCCGTTAGATCGTACGATTAGGTTTTTTTGGGAAGCGCACAGCGCTACTTTTACATACATATTTATACTTCATGTTATCTTAATAATCTTAACGTATTATAGTGGAATTTTCACGCAAGCGTGGGGAAAGAAATTACATATACTTGTACGTGGGGGAATAAGTGTGTAGTGACAGGAGAGAGCCGGGGGCTAAAAAGGGATACATAATTCTTTTTAAACAGTCTAGGTTCTTTCGTGTGGGTAACAAAAAAAGAACATTTTTTTAACGCTTTTTGTTATTTAGAAGCCTAAAAGTACAAATTATTAACTCAAACAATATTGTAAACACGATATATGTATATAGCGGTAACCGAGTATATTCAAGTGGGGTTCATATCTTCATGTTGACTCGTTTGAGGAGGTCACGTGCACTCCGGGGATCTTCGTGATGATCGGCGGAAGAGCGTCGTCTTTTATCTCCTCGTTCAAGTAGTGCAGCACGTAGTGAAGCACTACGTCGTAACAGTACTTGTACTCCGTCTTCAAACGGGATAATAAACGACAGATTTTATGCTAGAGTCGTTCTTTTATTTTTTATTTTGACCGGTTTCTATTTACTTACCATGTTTTCTATCATCTGGGGTCTGTGTCTTCGCACAGTCTTTACTGCGGTGAAAATGTCAACCTCCCCGTACGTTATTACCTGCTCTATGCACGCGTTCGCCGCACAGTACACTCCAGACCGACTGTGTCCGTCACTGTGTTTGGGGTTGGAAATTATTTAGTTTTTTGCTTATCGAATGTTTGGGTTTATTTAATTATGACGTTGTAAATAATAGTATCTTACGGCGAGACAACCACGACGGGTCCGAATCCTTGCTTCTCTCGCCACCTCTCCACCATGTTCATCAACTCGACCAGCGAGTTTGTAGACATTGGCACCTTCTGCTCCATTGGCCAGCAGGTTAGTTGGAACAGTTGACACGTTTTTGGGTCCGCTTTCACTCCAGCCATCAGTTCTTGCAGCGAGACTATCTGAGATTATTACACATAATTTTTTGCTTTACTTTGTTTGTAATATATGTAGCGGTTAGGTGGGGTGGGGGTTGCAATAGTACGTATGGTTAGTCAGATTAGTGATCAGTGTCGTACCTTTTTGTTGATTCTGAAAATCCAGCTTTTGATGTTAGAAAACACGCCGTTGGATATCGGGTCGATGGTGAACACCGGTCCGTACTTGACTGACTTTTTACCATCTGGCCAAAATGCTGGGAACATCTGCATAAATCATATTTACAATGAACCATTAAATTCCAGCGTGTTTGTTATCATAACCGACTAAATTTCCTTTTCCATCAACGCAGTTCTTAATGCGCAACTAACCGGACTGGGTTCCGGGTTGGCGAGTACAACGACAGCGCTAACATCGTAGTCGTAGACCAGCGACCACAGGTACGAGGTGGTGTGTGACTGGGGCCATTCAGTGACCATGTATCCTCGTGCTTGCCGGTAACCGTCTACAAACACGGCGTTGATGTAGTCTGTGAACGTGTTGCCCTGGAAGGAGGTCAGGTACGGACGGAAATTGTCGGCTGCAAAACGCATACACGCGCCACATTTAATTAGGTTTCTGTGAAGTACATACGACATTTACAACATAGCTTGTTTGTGGGCTCACGAGGGATGATGAGTACGTCCCTGTTCTTATCTCTGTTGTCGGCGCGGTGACCTCCTGCGCAGTCTCCTATACTGAAACGGGGTGTCTGCTTACAGATTAGCTGGAAGGTTAAACAAAAGTAGCAATTAACGCGGGTTACTTTACAATCTAGTTTAAGATATACGAAAATGTGTGGGATTACCAGGAATTCCTTCTGGTACTCGTTGATCTTGTTGTGAGGGTCTTTCATGCTCTTGTGCTTCAGCAGACTCGACAGCTCGGATACGGGGAACCAAGTTTTCCCGCATATCACATACTCCTCCAGGGTGTCGTACACAAACTTTAGCTGTTCCTGTTTCAATCAGTGTAATTGCGTTTGCTTTTAAGATGCACACCCGATGGGAGTAAAATTTAAAAAGATGGCGCTTGTGTTTTGCTTACAACGTTCTCGAGCAATCCCTTCCTGGAGCTCTTGAGTTTCTTGAGGTAGCCGAAAATGTCTAGAACGCCGTCCTCCTCGAGTAATTCGAGTTGCCCGTCCACTTGGCAAAAGACCCCGCTCCTGCCACCGCCGTCGCTGCAGTGCACCAGCATTTGACCCTTGGAGTATTCCGGGGATTGGTCGATTATCTGGCGAACCCTCCTCCGAAAATCGAGGAGCGCTGTTGGGAACGGACACGTGTGCCCTGGCCATTCTGTATAGTGGAATTGGAGCAGGTTTCGGGATTTCTGTATAAACACGTAACCGAATCATACGATAGAAAACGTTATCATCAACAAACGCGCGTTTTTCATCAACGGAAGGGGAAAAAACGTAAAAAACGTAAATACTAACTCTTCTCCCTTCGTCGTCCTCCATCTTGACGGTCATGGTTCGTATGTAAAAGTTGGCGAGTCTTTCCTCGTGCTCGATCGTGACTGTGAACCCTTCAAAGGTCTGAGGGACACGGACCTCCATGGGCCAGTACTGGTGGCACATCACCCGGATGAGTTCTACCGTCTTCGTTAGCATAATTATCGTCGTCACATTTCTCTGCCACACCATCCGCCAGAAATCTCCGACCGTTTCTTCGAGTGGTCCTTGGCTTACGAGGAAAGCGTTCGGTTTCAACAGGCTCTACGTTTAAAAAATATGTCGCTTTTAATTGGTCTGTCACCAAGTGTTCACCAATCAGGCTAATTTTTTGTTTCATGGGAGGGATTATGGCATTTTTTTTATTACGTCGACGTAGCTCGCGTTGACGTAGTCTCCGACTGCACTATGATCCTTCGACGCTTGCGAGTCCAGGACTATCCTGTTATAGTCGTCTGCCAAAAAACATTAAATTAATCAACGAAATCAAGGTAGGTACACGCGTAAATATTCCTCATAGAAACATGAACAACGCTATTGGTGTTCATGTTTCTATAATGAATATTTACAATTTACGTGTTTACATCCTTGAACGAAATCAATGCATTTGAAATGGTAGAACTGAGGATTGTGCTAAAAATGTCGTTTTTTTCGTACATGGAATGGCTTTCTGGCTCTGGTTTTTCTCCTTGTTCGCTGCCTTTGTTGCGTGCTTACAGGAAAACGCCTCGTTTTTGCTGGCTATCTGTGTTTTTTTAATTACATAATTACAAGCATCTTATCGCTTCCGCATAACAAAACATTTTGAAACCAACAAATCGTAAGAAGTCGCGTAATTAAGACAAATCGCTCCTGCGTGGGTGTACGTGAGTTATGCACACATCAAACCGTCATACACACCCGCTGCCCTACTATTCATGAAAACCGTGTTGATTCGATCCCGATGAGAAATGTTCCGCCAACAGCAGCGTGCTGCAATTCGTCATCTTGGATATAATATTATCATTACAATGCAGTGTGGTGCGACCAACCGTACACCCCACTACAGGAAAAGTCCTTTAGTGGGTTATGCACCAACCAACAAGCAACCCCACCACCTCCACCGCGCCATTGGGCGTTGTTGTACCGTCGCTGTCGCCGTAGAGTCGCCAGAGAGGAAAAAAATCATTGATTTTTAAACATATTCGCGAATCTGTTTACGTCGTGCAAGCAGATGTGTACAGTTTCACTTTTTTATCTCTCTCTCCCTCTGTGTGTGCGTGTATGTCAATGTCATTATTTTTTGTCGGTTACACGCTGTGATGCGTTTTTGGAACGAAAAAAATATATTAAAAGGAGCAGCACATATGAGGATGATGATGACGATGAAATATTACGTAGACATCTATTTTCCCTCCGTGCACGTTACTCTCCTCTCTCATGACGCTCGAAAATTCCTCTTTTATGATGATTCATATTTCTAATGGGTGCACTGTAATCTTTCACCAGAGTGTATCGAACGTGTGCATCCGGTTCATCTTTTTTTCAAACACATTTTTTTTTCTTTTTCATTCAAACTAAACTCGATCATGTGAGATACACGACCATACACTATTATACGTTACATGCAACTGCTGCTGTTGCTCCTCTCTCGCACTATAATAATTAGTCTGTTTTTCCTTCCCATAAAAAACATTGCTGGCTGCTTCTGCTTTTCTCTTCATCGTGATCTCTGTTCGGATAGGGTCGTACCGGTGGCGTCGTACACAAAAATTCCCAATTAAAAAGATGCCCGACTCTTAATAATCCGATTTTATTCTTTTTTCTTCAATTTCTCCATTTTTTTTCTTACTCTGATCATGTGTGTGTTTTTCTGTCGCCACCAAAAAACCAGACTTTTTTTTACTCGAGAAAAACACACAAAAAGGAAATTATTTGTTGCGAAATATGCAAATATCGGGTGTATACAGTCGGGGGTATTTTTTGTATATAACAAGTCGTTCGTTACGCTGATAGAAGGGGGAGAGAGATAAAGATAAAGAAGATTCATATAGTCTGAGGGAAAGAACAGGCCGCGTCTTTCTCGCAAGTAATCAACAACATGGCCTTGCTCTCCATTTTTTTTTCTTCTTTGCGTTTTTTAAACTCTGGTGTCGCTTGCAAGTATGTGGAAACACGAGAGAGAAGAACAAACGCTCAATTGCACTTTTTTTATTCTCTCTCTCGTTTTTTTTCTCTCTCTCTCTCCCGTTATTGCATGTTTGTATTTTGTATAACGTTTGTGTGTTGGTAGTTCGTATGTGTGCGATTTTTTTCCTCATGGCTTGGTGGAGAGGGAAAAGAGAGCTAAAAATAGGAAGCTTTCGCTGTTTCGCTCTACCACCACGGTATCGAGACGAGAAAAGTTTCGGTGGTGCCGTTTCGGATGTGTCGTGACTCTCTGCTATTTTTTTGTTCAGTTTTCTACTTTTTCGGTTGTTTCGTATAATGGATTAGGGAACTCTCTGTACATTGCCGTATGTAGGTTACTAGATTATAAACTCACACAAACGGGGCTTTGCATTTGCGAATTTTTTTTTATTTCTGCATGCGCTAATTTTCTTGAGCTATTCGCTGAGAGTTTGTCTTTTTCTTTTAATAAAAAAAATGTTTTTTTTGGGAAATAAAGAAAAAGTTTTTACAATGGATGGATGGGGGATGTTATTTTTTTGGGAGGAATTGAGTGAAATGTTTTTTTTAAATGAAATTACCTGAAATTCAACTTTGTAAAGAACAGGGAACTTTCTCCTCTCCTCGCAGAGCTTCAGGAACACGTCTTTGGTCACTGCTTTTTTTGGCAGAGAAGATGACAGCATTCGACTGTCCTCTTCTAATTGTACAGTCGTGCATACATAAAACAATTTTAAAGAGAGTCCATCGTTAATATATCGTTATCATTTCGGTTATGCGACACTCCTTTGTTTTATTGTCACTTACTGGACACTTTACTAATGGAAATGAACCCACTCGACAGCATCGACAGTTTAAACGCGTTCGGTATGCTCATCAAGGAAGCGCTCGCTGCTGCCGCGTACTTGTTCCTACGCGACTTGCTGCTTATCGGGTTGTTATCATCGCCCGGGTTCAGTTCAGCATACCGAGTGCTCGATTTTGACCGCAGTTTCACCACTGGGGGGGCTTTCGATGTGCTCGAGTTACTCGCATTACTGCGCACTGGGGTAGGGCTGTGCGTTCTCGTTGGGGAGGGGGCAGGCTGCTGCAGGTTTGAGAGGTTCGCTAACGCCCCTGGCGACGGGGTTATCGAACGACGCTTTACTGAGTGGCGGTACGATAAGGCTTGGTCAGGGGGGAGAAGAAGGTTTGGTGAGTTTAGCTGTTGCCGGTTGTCCATGTGGGTTAGTTGGGTTTTAGAACGTGAGGGGCTGTGTTGACCTTTTAACTCGCTAGTCCGTCTTCTGGTGGGTCATTTGTTGACGGGTTCTCTGGGGTGGATTTGGTGGTGGAGAAGATGATGATGGAGATGATTCAGTTGTGGTTGACTCCCGGGTCTCTTCCGATTCGTTTTGGGCTCTGGTGATTAGATAGTATTTAACTAGCACAAGCGAGCAGATGGTGAAGGAGAACGATTTGGTGATGAGGAACGTTATAGTTAGCAAGAAGAACGTGATTGTTTGGGGGATCACGCGTCTCATTAACTGGTGGTGGGGGGATGATGGGGCCATTTAACGAGAGTGCCTTTTCACGTTTTTTTATATATGACTTTTTTTCTAAGCAGGAATTTTTTTGAAACGAAATATTCTTTTACGCGACACGAGATTCTTGATTCACAAGCGACTTTTACGCGAAGAGTAGTGAACGAACCTTTAAGCTTACGAGTATTATCGTGTCGTGTGCAATATGCTGAGAGCTCAAACTCAAACTGCGGGAGTACAAGTTCGGAAGCAGCGTTGCTTTATCGAGCCCGTTTGTTGTGTGTGCCCGCTATTACGTTTTTGTACAGAGATGCGATACTGACATGTTACTCCGTTTTACTCTCTTTTTTATCCATCCCTGCGCAGAGTGTACGTGTGTTATATGAGCAAGAGTGCATACAAATAAAAGCTGTCGAATTAAACGGAATATATTAACGGACTATAAGTAGAGACAAACTTTTTTTTTCTTTATACTAGTGTATATGTACAGGGGGGTTGTTTTTTTTATTTGTTGTTGTTCCCGTCAGATTTCCCACTTATCTTTTCTCTCACTTGCTCGCTTACTGTGAACTCGCAACCTGTCCCGTCAACCACTTCTTGAATGTCAACGCCTTCAGAGAGCTCTATCAGCACCAGTCCTTCTTCCTTGTCGATCTTGAACACACACTTTTCCGTTATTATCATGTCCACGCAGTTCTTTCCCGTTAGTGGAAGGTTGCACTCTTTCAGGATCTTGGGAGAACCGTCCTTCGTTGTGTGCTCCATCGTCACGATTACCCGCGTTCCCGCTGTTGATGAGGAGACCAGGTCCATTGCGCCACCCATTCCTTTCACCAGGCGGCCCTGCGTGCATTCAACAGTTTGGTTTAACACTCATTTACTTAGCCACTTACAAACGACTGCTTTTACAGTATATCGTTTAGCTTACGGGGATCATCCAGTTCGCCAAGTCTCCGTTACCCGATACCTGCATCGCTCCTAGGATCGTCACGTCAATGTGGCCCCTGCGTACACACAAAAACGCGTGTATAAATTATAAATATACGTGGACACATGGATGTAGGAACCGGGGACATGTCTACCCCAGGTTTTAGAGATTTAACATTAAGGCCTGTCCAAGATGGTTAGAGATAATGCTACATAGAAACCAATAGAGGTGTCTTAGTACTTTTGAAAAATAAAAATTACTGGGACGGTGGCTTCCTCCGAACGGCAAACTGGGAAATATTTCTCCAGCCACGTGGTCAAATGGATGTAGGAACCGGGGACATGTCTACCCCAGGTTTTAGAGATTTAACATTAAGGAGTTATGGAGTGAAAGGGGCATGATGTATTACAGGGTGGGACTGACCCCCCTGATACTTTACCCCTGCTTGTAATGCTGTAATACTAAACTGACCCTCTGATCATGGCAAAGCTCTCGTCGCTGGAAAAGTAGGAAGCGCCAGGTAGAACAGTGACGGTTTCCTTTCCGGCGTTGATAAGGTCCGGGTCAACGTTCGCCTCGTCTGGGAAAGGGCCCAGTCCGAGAACACCGTTTTCACTCTGTAGCGTCACGTTCATTCCAGCAGGGATGTAATTACTAGCGAGCATCGGGATTCCAATACCGAGGTTAGCTGTGGTAACACAGAGCACAAAGTTGATTTGATACACATGTTATTTTCTAAACGCACTTGTCAATCTTACGAGGGAGTTTTACACGCTCAAATACTCCCTCGTTAGTGCTTTTATAATTACTACTGGGCTTACCGTACATCCCGTCTTTGAACTCCAGAGCGGCCCGTTTGGCAATGTGTTCTCTCACTAATTTCGCGGGGGAGGAGGATGACGATGCCGTTTTCCTTACCGTTTTTTTCTGCCGCATAAATAATTACGTTAAAGCTTATACAAGTTTCGTAATTTAAAAAAAAATGCTTTTTTATTATCCACCTCGATCCTCTTTTCAAATTTGGCTCCCTTGATGACCCTCTGAACGTAAACTCCAGGTACGTGTACATCCTCAGGATTAATCTGATCCACCTCCACTATTTCCTCCACCTCGGCGATAGTTATCTTGGCAGCTTTGCATATCGGAGGATTGAAGTTACGAGACGTCTTCCTGTTACATAATTATGTTATAGATGTGTTATTGTCATCGTTTTCTAATTTTTTTTTTGGGGATTCACCACCAATCGATTTACCTGAACACAAGATTCCCTAGTTTGTCAGCCTTCCAAGCCTTCACTAATGCAAAGTCGCCAGTTATCGCCTCCTCAAGGATGTAATCTCGGCTGTTGAACTGTCTCGACTCTCGCTCTGCGCTACACAGCTCCACCTGTGTTCCCAAAATACTTACAATTAATGCGTTTTTTCCTATACAATTCTTAACTATTATTGTAACGTGTATTTCTGTGTGACCTTCCCGTCCTTTGTGTACTTGATCGGCGCTCCTCCCTCTTGTATCAGAGTCCCGAACGCTGTGGGCGTGTAAAACGCTGGGATTCCAGCTCCACCCGCTCTTATTCTCTCCGCCAACGTGCCCTGCAAATGTTCAGTTCCTTTTCAAATCTATTTGTTAAACGCGTCGTAAGCACTCTAGAATGCACAAACGTGAAAACACCCACCTGTGGTGTCAGTTCCACCTCCAACTCTCCGTTAAGGTACTGTCTCTCAAACTCTGCATTCTCCCCAACGTAACTAGCGATCATGCGTTTGATTTGGTGCTGTTTTAGGAGCAACCCCAGTCCAAAGTTGTCCACCCCCGCATTATTACTCACAACGACCAGGTCTTTCGCTCCAGTTTTTAGTAGCGCTGATATCAGGTTCTCAGGGATTCCACAAAGACCGAAACCTACATTAACCGCAGATAATCCGTTAAACACGTGAAAAAAAAACAGAAATAAGCAATAAATATACATGTAAGAAAGGTCACCTCCAACGAGCAACTTGGCCCCGTCCGGAATGTCTTTGACCGCCTCGACAGCGTTGTCGTAGAACTGTGCGGGGGCGTTAAACGTGCCTGACGTGTGGAACCCATTACTGGTAACGGCCCGGTTCAGAAACAAGTTTGCAGGATACCTTTGCACCGTGTGCGCTCGACGGGCCAACGAGCCCAACGACAGCAACAGGAGTCGTGGCATTTTATTATTCGCTCAGAGTACGATTTTACACGTTTAAAACCACACACGTTATCAAATACACATGCTACTTTAATGCACTCTCTCAGCTGTTCACACGCTCAAATCACTCGCTTCGCAACCGCTAATGAGTAATAATTTGCTTCGGCACTAGTACTGCACTGGCGTCCCGAGTCGACTCAGTCAAGTGGGAGTACCACTGATAGGCTTACTATCATCAACTTTTATACTCTCGAATTGCCAGTCTTATTTAATCTCTGTCCAGCTACTTTCTCTTAATACTCCAGTCTTTTTTTTATTGCTGGATTTTTGTTTATCTTTCCGCACTCGACCGACACACATACACACTCTGTTTGGGCAGATGATAAAAAGTTACATCAGAGTTGCCTACTAGTACAGTTCCCCACTTCACAAATCCGTACGTGCATGAAAAAAGGAAAAATGTATTCTTCTGTGCACACGTGTTGTCGCTAGACTCCTTCCGCTGTATCCGTGTTGCAGTACACTGGACAAATGTGCTTAGGAAGGAAAATTAGGGAAACTGAAAGGGGGGTCTTCTGTTAGCACGGTATTCTCTGGTCAGTCGGAAATTGGCGTGATTTAATGACAAGGGTTGGGAGGCTTAGAAAAATAAGGCTTTTAGGTAGAATTAGCGTGCAAGGAAGACGTACAGACAACATCCCACATGACAACGACGCGACAGTTCAGTGCAGTCTATATTGTATTTAGCAAAGCAGCAGATGAAAATTATGCAACCGTAAAATTCAGGCCGTGTAGTTGGTAGTAGTGTGAGATGGAGATTAGATTTTAGATTTTTAATCGCTTTCTATCTCACTCACTCACTGCTCTACCAAGTGGTTGCTGTGTAGTAGAGTCATCGTTAGTCTGTCACTGCATCTCGCAGACTCATTACCGTGGTGACCCTGAATTTTATTTTAATGATGAATTGTTCGCTGCTGCTGGCTGGACCAAAAACTGGTGTGTGGTACTAATACAATGAAATTATTTTTTTCTGGATCCAGCAGCAGCAGTACTGTGTACATTGGCAGTATTTATACTACCGACGTATTGTAAACACACCTGCGTGATTGTTCTGCCACATTTTATTAGCGTGATCATGACAGACAAGACTTTTTATCTTGTGGAAGAGAGCCCATTTTATTGAGTCGTCGGATTAGAGGGGAATCGCAGAGACAAAAGACCCGCGGCGAGGAAACAGTATTATCATTCGTAGCTCGCTCAGTATTGTAAACAAAGTATTAGCAAGACACGACAAGCGACATTCGCGTATATATTTTTGAGATCGGGGCTGCTGTGCTGGCTGTTTTGTTGTGGGAACACAATCAGGGGTAACTGCATGGTCAGTTCCGGTGATAAGAAGAGTATTAACAACCCAACACCATCTTCCGTAGAGACGAACCACGTTGAACACGTCTTGTAGTGATCGGCACTTCTTGTGGTGGTGGTCTGGTGGTGTTTCGAAGCGATGCTTTCCGAACGGGTTCGTGCTTTTTATTTTTAGATGTAGACTGCATAAAAAATTGTGGAGAGTTCCTTTGGGCTTTGAGGGAACATATCGCTGTGTGTGCTCAAAGTACGGAACCGTCATCTTTGAAAAAAAAACTTTTACACTTAGGGATTTCTGTGTGCGGGGGGTCGGGGTTTTTCTACGGTTGCACCTTCTTTATTCTCTGGTTCGTTTTATTACACTCATTTTTTTAAATTATTTTTATTCCTTGGGTGTTTGGTGGTTAAATATTTTTCTATTTTCATAATTTCCTGTTGGTTTTTTTTTATTCAGGGTCTCTTTTTTACTTGGTCCATTTGCGTGTTTCGTTACATAAGCAATCATGGATCCGGAAATGTTCCTGGAGGTGGCCAACCAGGTCACCAAACTTAAAATGTTCCCGTACTTTGACATTGCTCACGCCGCCTTATGCTGTCTTCACGTGCGGGAAGATTTAGGGTCAGGTTAGGGATCTACCTATTCTCTCGTTTTTTCATTACATCTTGCGTATCTTCTTGATATTTTTTTCGTTTTTGTGTTTTTTTTTCATGCGTTGTTTTCTGTGGTTTTCGGTTGTCGTCCCGAAGGTGGTGTGTCGTTCACGCGACGTCACCCGCTGGCCACCTGGATCTGTTCCCTTGTCGAGATTTACGCTGGCGGGATGCTTGCCAGCTTGTTCCTCGGGGAACCTGTTCTCGGGCCTTTGAAGAGCAACGAACACCTCGTTCTTTACACGCTCGTTTGGTACTTGATCTTCTACTGTCCTTTTGACGTCGTCTACAAACTCTGCAAGTTTCTACCCTTCAAACTCGCTTTCAGCGTCATGAAGGAGATTTACAGGTTTGTGTTGAAAGGATACTCTTTTACTGTCGCTGTTTTTATAACGGCTATTTTTAACCAAATGTTTGCACGCACTGCAGGGTCAAAAAAGTGTACGACGGAGTGTCTCATTCTCTGAAAGTTTTCCCAAACGGATATCTTATTGCGTTGGTTGTTGGCACGGTCAAGGGCAACGGTGCAGGTTTCCTCAAAATTTTCGAACGACTCCTCCGTGGAATATGGACCCCCGGCGCCATCGAGATTCTGCAACCCACCTTGTTAGTTTTTACCCTTGACATGAAATAGTAAATGCGGTGTTGAACCGCTGAATTTTTTTAACTGGTGTACTTTTTTTCCTGCAGCCCAACGAAGGCGTGCATAGCAGCGTCAATCCTATTCATCCTGGACAAGAAAACGGACGTAATTTCTGCCCCACACAGTCTTCTGTACTTTGGGATAGTCGTGTTCTTTGTCTACTTCAAGATCTCCTCTATTCTTCTCGGCATCCATGACCCGTTCGCTCCGTTCGAGAACATTTTCTGCGCTTTGTGCATGGGGGGATTGGCTGACGCTATCACGAGGGCTTTTGGGTCTAAGGTCGGTGGGGAGAATGGGAAAGGGGCGGACGCCAAGAAGAAGGAGTGAAGCGTCGATGAATGTGTTCAATTTTAATTTCTTTTTTTTTCGCGGATGTGAAACCTTCAATTTTTTGTCTCCTTTCTCTCATTCTTCCCACACTTTTTTTTTAAACTGTAATAATCGTAGTTAGCAGGATTGGGGGGTCGTCATCACTCATCACCATCGGTTTTACTCTCTACGGTTCTTCTAGTCCATTACAAGCAATCATTTTGCGGAAACAAAAAAATACACCAAAGACTTTTTACCTTTATTTGCTCTTCTACTACCAAAAAATCGTCGTTATGTCATCGTCGTCATCGAGATGGTGAATCACCATTGGTGATCCCGATTGGGGGGCACGCGTCGTGTGTCGTTGTTGCTGTGCTTTAAAGAATCGGCACATGATGCATGTGCAGGAAAAAGACAAAACTTTTTTGTGGCCTTTTTTCAACATTTTAACCAAGTGCTTTTTAATTGTTGGTCGGATTGTTGAAATTATATCGAGATTTTTAGACTTGGAAAATGGCTCAAACAATAAAAAATACGAGTTGTTGTTGTTCTTTTTTGGAACTTTATAGTATTCCAGTGCTCTTATTTTATTTAAATATCCCCAGGCGGTAGTGTCGCTTGTTTTTCTTGCCAGGCGTACACTATCCCTTATTTTCATACATACGTTCGTTCGTCTTTGTTGTTGTAAAAGCATTTCAATGCCAGAGGTAGATATTGATTTTGTGTTTGTCTGTATCCGTCTAGACTGGATATGAGGGATTACTAACAGCACCACAGCTCATATTTCGCACAGACAAAGTTTATCGCCAAACGGCTTAGCTAGGCCGCTTAGCCGTTTCCTGCCATATGCTAATAAAAGAAAATCGGTTCCTTACGTAGGGAAACTCCTTTCCTACATAAGCTTCCATCTTAAACGTATGGGGAAATATTCGTCGCCATAGGACTTTTACTCATACGTATGCATATCGCTGTTCCAGTATACTCCATACCTCACCATCTATGCTCTGTTCATATTTCATATCTTGAACTTCCGTTTCCAGTCGTTCTTTCGTGCGATAGCTCAAATCCGAATAGTTCATTTTTCACTCCCCCAAACAGGGGGTCAGGGGTCACGCATGTGGTTGATGTTGTCATGATAGCAAATCGCAGTTTTTAAAAGGTGGGCTTCGTTTTGTTTCCTTTGATGTTAGTATGCATTTTGAGATGAGACAAGAAGGCATATGAATTTTGAAAATGCTCGAGAAACATGTGTAGTTTTTTGATTATCTTGTTCCCTGAATGAAAGCGGACATTGGTGCTATTTTCAAAATGCATTCTGCAGATTCTGCAAACGTGTGACTACTGACCACTGGGCAACCCAAAACGTACTAGTAGTAAAAAGCGAAATAAATGATGCAAACTGCACAGTTTGTTTATACAATCGATGGACTCGAAAAAAAGGTTGGTATTTATTAATATACTGGACACACACGTGGGTGTGTGTAATTGAAAAGATTGTTTATACACACACGGAGAGGAGAGAGAACATATATATAATGTATATACTGAATAGGGTATTTGTTTATAGATATATATATATATTTCTTATGCATTTTTCTGAAGTATGTTGACCGGAGAGGAACCTAAAAAGAAGGACTTATTTAAATTACATCCACGCTAAAAGTACAAGATATTCCTCAAGTATAATAATTTAATTATTATTATATGATGATCATCACGCAGCACACTCACTGGTATCGATAGAAACCTAGAAAAAACCAAACTTTCATTCTCTATGTAATTATGTATAGTAATATAGGTTTTATATGTAGAAAATCAAAAAATGTTCTTTTTTCTCTTTTTGATTTTCCCGAGCACACGTATATTTGTAATTTGCACCATAAAATGTAGTTTTTTGTATGTTTTCTTTTAGCACAAAGGGTTTGAAAAGGGTACGCTAAAAACTCGTCGTCGTCGTGTAAAAAGCCCACACATAGAATTTAGTTTTACGGGTTTAAAGAGTTTTACTGGTTTTTTTTAAATGAAATTGATTTTGAAGAGAGTTTTTTTTTCTAGGAATTTTTTTTATCTTCACAGGTTTTTTTTTGTTTAATTATTTTTTTTGTATATAATAAGTGTTTTTTTAGCATCTGAGAGATTTGTTTCGTCTCACGACGGTATTGTATTTTTTTTTCTAAAAAGAATCGTATGATTGTGTGTGATTTTTTTTTGGAGATTTTTTTATACATTTTTTTGTGTTCTGAAAAAAGGTTGTTTTTTTCTTTTTCTTTTTTTGTTTTAAAGATACTCGACAATATCACATTTGATCATGATGTTGGGACAAGACAACATGAGGTTATTTTTAGCTTTCCTCCTGAGATTTGTGGTTGCGTGGTGGTGGGGGTGAACGCTGGCTCCAGCTCGTTGCAAATCACCACCCGAACCTGACGTGGATCCGCGAGAGCCTTCTCTTAAGCTGCGGCTCCTCTCGCTCAGGATCTTGTGGAAGATGGGCAGCAACGACACGTCCAGGTTTATCTCACTCAGGTTCAGTTGAGAGTTGTCTAGTCGGCGCGGAACGCTGTACGATCTGTTCTTTGCTGACAGGTTCGTGCTTGTCGTCGGGACGTGGTGCATCATGTGTGAGCGGTTTATCTCCTCCGTCGAAGAGTGCTGAAGGGCGTACGGGTGAGTGAACGGAGCCGGAATCGGCCGGGTTGAGCTTGTTGTTGTCAACGTCTGGGAATACGTGTTCGGGTCGTGGGTTTGCTGCTGCAGGGTTGTGAACGGGAAGTGCGTGTGCGTGTAAGCGTGTGTGTTCGCGGGCTGGGTTGACGGCAGCGTTGTTGTGCTCGACGACAGAGTTCGGATAGTTGGCGTTAGGGTTGTCTGAGGGTGAGGCTGACCGTGCTTCTGGTGCTGCATTGATAAACGACGGTGGTGCTGGTGCGGACCCTTCGACGTTCGAGTCGCAGGGATTGGAGGGTGCTGCTGCACTCCTGTTGAACTCGAGTGGTCTGCGGCAGTCACATTAATTTATTTTACACCAATAATGGGTTTAATAGATGGATATATGCAGTAATAGTGCGGTCTGTTACTATAAACTCACCAGTGCCACCGCCGTTGATAAACTCATCGTCGCAGCTACCGTCAGTGCTGTCACTGCCATCAGTCTTGATTTTCTTGATTTTTTTCGGAAGCTGTAACCTGATGGAGGCATCGGCGTTCTTATCCGCTAACAACACACTAATAGGTTTGGCAACAGTGGGTGACTTGAGTCGTTTGTTTTTGTTGGCGGTAGTGTCTCTAGCGGCGGTGCCCTCGGGGAGGACGCCGGCAGCGCCAGATCCAGCGGTAGCACCCCCACCGCTGCCTCCTCCCCCGTCGACGATAATCTCCTGTTCCTCGTCGCCATCTTCCTCCTCGACGTAAATATTGCGTTCCATGTACCTGCGGTCCTTTTGGAGCATGGTCCAAATTTCCTGTTGGGTGGTGGTGCTGACAGCAGGGTTGACTGGGCTGGCGTCCTTAACGACAAGGGGACCGGTGGCGGTAGTGGTGGTGGTGTTTTTCTCCTCGTGTTCTTCCGTCAAGTCCAGGTCTGATTTGTTCAAGCGTAAGTATTTGGGAAGGAGCTGAATGGGTTGCATAATCACGACGCTTAAACTCCGCTGCTGCCGTGCCGCTGCGCTGCTTGGCGGCTCCTCTGGTATCTTTGGAAGACTCTTCTCCTCTATGGTTACCGGTTCTTCTGATGGCGAGTTGGATAGGTGCGGGGGGTCTCCACTCTGGGTGGTTGGCGTAACACCGCCGCCGGGGGTGGGCACGGCCGCGGTGGCCGCTGGGTCGGGGTCTGTCGACTTTGTTTCTTGCGCTGTTGTCGAGTTGATCAAAATGGTACTTTGGGTTCCCGTGTCTGTCCACGGGACTGTCGTTGTCGACGACAAGTTACCCGCAGCCACGGCTAGCGCTGATGCGAGTCCTGGGTATTTTTTTCTGCAAAAGTCACAACAAATTACGTTCACAAATGGGTCGAGATTCAAACCGCGCTGGAGTATCTAATACACTTGCTGTTAGTCAATTACTTTGGCGTGCTCACGCCTTCCGTGGCGTCTTCAATGAACACATCCTCACCACCGTCAGAGTTCAACGAGTACAAGGAGCTCACGTCTGTGTCTTTGTACACCGGGTAGGGGGCAGGTTGAGATTATTCGTGATTTAACCGCACACACGTACACAACAAACACCACGCAAGAAACACACGCGGAACGAAAACAACAAGAAATGTTCTGTTAGTCGTGATTACCAACGGGGGACAGGGCAGTCATGGAAATGGGCATTTTTAAATATAGTTTGGAACTATAACGTAGGGAGTTGACATAGTTTGTAACGGTTTTACCTTCCTTCTTGAGCACTTCAGACTTGGGCAGCGCCAGGTTGTGCATCGCGTCGTGAAGGATATCTTGAGCGTCTTCACCGAGGATTTTGGCTAGTGCCTGCGCATACCAACGTGTCCGTTTTATAATTATTTAATTATATGGATTTTATAATTATTTAATTATATTGATTTTATAATTAATTATTAATATTATAATGCTGGGTTATGCGAGAGCGTCTGACCTGAATCTCATTGTCGACCTCCCTAATCTGCTTCCTAATTTTCTGGTTTTGCTGTTTGGCAGTTTTGAGCTCGGCCTCGTACATGCTCGTCGCTGAGGGTCTCCTCGTCTGCGAAGGTGGCTTGATTGTCGTCCGGAGTCTTTTCTCAACCGTACCCTTTGGGTTTCTCTTTAGCTCGATTATCTGACATACAAATTTACACGTTTTAATTAACTCCACTGATTGTTAAATAATTTTAAGCTGCGTTAGATTAGCATGCTGGGCACATACCTTTGGTAGGAACACAAGACAAAGCGTGGCAGTGGTACAAAAGATGATGAAAACGGAGATGATAAGAAAGGAAGCGTCATGCTTATCTGTGAGCACGTGCGAGAGGGGGGCTCCCAGCACGCACATCATCACGCTGTTGTACACGCTCATGCCTATGTACTTTGAGTCGTTCAGCGCGGGGATCGACACGTGACGCGTTTCCCACGCCAGGAAACAACCAAACAGCTACAACACAACAATTATCCTCTCAGTTAATTCAAACGGTGTTTTCAACGGAATCGCGGGGTTTTACTGTATAAGAAAAAATACACTACCATGAGCAGTCCCTTGTAAGCGTAGATAGCTCCTACGAAGTAACTCATGTACGTGCTCTTGCAGTACTCGTTCTCGGGGATTATCTGGATGTCGTCGTTGTTCGGGTTCGTCTGTTTCAAAAAAATACAATTACGTTTTGGCTCTTGCCCTTTACATGTTGGTGTGCTCGAGAGTACTTACGTAAGCCTCTAGTTTCTTGGTGTCCCTGTGCATGGGATCGAGGAAGTGCCAAGTGGTCATGATGGCAAAGTCGATGGCGAGGAGGATCCCGACGACGATGAAGAGCTGCATGTCCTTGATCACTTTTTTGTTAAGCTTGACGTTCGTGAAGATGGAGTGCACCCGCCACGTTTTCGAGAACATGGACCCGAACGCGAGCGTGAACCCCGCCATCAGGATCCACGCGCGGGCTGTGCAGATGTACGGGAACGCCTCCACCGACGTTAGCTTACTGTCCAGACCCAGGATTATCACCGACGTGTACGTGAATATACAACCTATTATTATTAGGTTGTTCAGGTACGGAGAGGACATCTTTATGTACCTGCAACAATAACGGGGGTTTACACACAAGCACTCACACAAGTATATAGATGATTTGTGATTACACCACTTACCTCTGGTTCCTGAACTTGATGTTGATCGCGAGGAAGAAGCACGCGAGCACGATCCCGACGCTGCTCGCCACTGTCATCGCGGCGAACAGCGTTGGGTTGACGCGTGTGTGCTCGATAATCTCGATTGTCCTGTCCTTGGGCGGGTTCTTCCCGTTCCACACTATCTGGTTGTCTTTAGAACTCAGCAGACTCAGCGTCTGCGCCACCCCGTCAAACTCACCCACCTTCACCTCCGCGTTTACCGTGTTGAACGCCCGGAACTGCTTTATCAGGATCGTACCCTTACGCCCGTTGTCCCGGAACTCCACCTTACCCTGTACACCAAATTACAAAACTTATGTACACGTCGAGGAACGAAAACTATCAACGCTATGGATACATTGCACAACTTTGAGATTAACGAATTTTACTAGGATACGCAAATTCGTTTTCTCAGTATTGTGGATTTTGTATTCATAACCTTGGTAATGACAATGTTTAATTTTTTTTGGTTAATTGGTTGGGTTAAAATGATTAATCGTGCGAACCGTAACGCCGGTGAAAGAGGTAGCCTCGAGCGCCCTGATAAACGCAATCTCCCAGTTCTCGTCCCGGTACATGAACGTCCGGAGGAGGTCCTTCCGGTGCCGGTGTGTTGGGTCGGGGTAGAACTTGCTCATGTTGTGGAGTGCCAACGCGATGGCCCATATACCGTCGTACGCGTACCCGTGGAACCGGCTGTACTCACTCAGCTTCACCACGTTGTACATGTCGTGGTACTGCTCTGCTGTCTGGATATCACATCAATTTAACAATAATATTTCAACGTTTTTGCCGAAATGCATAGAATGTCTGTAGCTTGTCGGTTACTAGTAGAGACAAAATAGGACATGGAATATAGTAGGTTATAGAGTACTGACCATTCCAGAAATGGTGATGTTGGATGAGGTGGAGAGGGGTAGGAGATCCATGAGTAGAGCTCCCTTGAGGGCCGTCTCGACTTCCTCAACCGTGCAGTTCACGTCGTCGTTCTTCCTCCACCAAGTGGGGGTGTACGCCGCCACAATGAGCCACTGGTACTTTCGCCCGTACAGCTTCTCTCGGTACGCCTGCGGGGGTTAAAACCCGAAAAAGTAAATTAATTGTATGTATTTAAAAGTGGGAGAGTGGTTGTTATGGTGTGAGTGTGTATTACATCAGAGGCGGAGCACTATTTTTACGTTAAAAAAATAAACATTTTTTCTGTTTAGCGGTTGTGCGTATTTAGGATTTATTTTTTACACGCGGGGAGGTTAGACTGAGGCGGGTTGGGGTTAATTTCTAGAGGGCCGCGAATCCGTGTGTGTCGTTAATTAAATATTAGTGGTAATTAATTTAGCTAAGTGCTCGTTGTAATTAAGAGCAGATCAATGTAATTTGTTTGGGAAGATTTTAATTACTAATTAGTATTTTATTCTTCAAATTGCCGTACATGTTAATGACTATTTTTTCAATTTATTCTTCAATTTGCCAAATTCCCTGTGCATTTTGTAAAACGCCGTCATATTTTAAGAGAGAAGCGCAGTAATCATCATGCTAAGGTAGTGTGACTGTATTAGATAATTTGCAATTTTTCCTTGAAATTCCGTAATATTTTTTCATTTCGGAATAAACAAAACGGGGTCGTGTGATGTGACGGGTAATAAAACAGCGTGCGCATACGTTTGCAAATTAAAAATTTGAGTAGGGATCGTAATTTGTTCGTCACGCTATAACGTTTAATAATAGTATCGCTTATCTCATGTTTGTGCAATGTGCAATGTTAGTTGGTTGTACAAGAGAGAGTATCGAGCACTCGCGGAGCAATATATCATTGCCATCACTGAGCCCTCTGTGTCGCCCAAAATCTGAAACAGAGATTCGCCACAAGCGTGTTGTCTGATATGAAAGTGGAAATAACGTGTTTTTTTGGCTGGGAGCCAAACGAGAGAAAAAAACGGAGGCATGCGGTTAGAGGGTCGTTAGATACGCTGTAAAAGTGTCGGTTTAAGTGCGCTTTTTATATCCAGATCGTTTAATCCGATTTAGGATTAGCAATACTGTCGTTTGTTCAAGTGGCCGTTTTGTCTGTCAGGAGGAGGGGAGTATCGGCGCATCTTTGCTACCTACTTTTTATGCTCGTGTGGGTGCAGTTATTTATTCCTTTTTTTGTACATCAATACCCACTTGATTTTATATGCGGTTTTTAGATAATATTTTGAGTGGTTTATAAAATTAAAATAAATTGAGTTGTAACCTTGGTGTCGTTCCAGCTAATGTGTAGTTTGTAGTCTGGTAACGTGTAGTTGTTGTTGTTGATGTGGTAAATGGCGAGCTTGACGGCGGGGAGGACCCCTCTCCCGATCGCCCCTTCGCTCGTGATGTTGAGGAGGGAGGAGGTCGGGAAGAACCCCGCGATGTGGATAGAGTCTTTTCCCTTTTGCGTGTCCGTTGTCCCTCCAGACACTGACCCGTACTGGATCAGGTTGCGCGTGTGGATGTTCCGGTTCACGCGGTTCTGCTGCAGCGCCAAGGCGCGCTCTAAAAGCTCGGCGCTCGTCCGGTGACGAGTACCCGGTCGACCGTCAGGGACTAGCCCTTCCAGTAACGGTAATCCTCCCGAACTTGTGTCGTTAGTGCGCTTGAACAGCGGTCTTTTTGCCCCCGCGTTGATGCTTGCCGGTAAACCCCCTACCATATCGCTTCCTCCTACCCTTCCTAGAGCGCCTCCTGAAGGCGTCCCGCTCGTGTTGTTACGCTGCGACGCTTGCTGCTTCGTCTCTGCGAGGAGCTTTCTTAACCTCGTTACCCCGCCCCCACTCCTATCTGATGAGGGCTTTATTACTACCCCCTCGCCCCGATTCTGCTGAAGCTGCTGCAGTTGCTGTTGCTGGGGGTGGTGAACACTGTTGGGGTTACTTGAGTACCTAACCACCCCATCAGGACTACTACTACTACTACTACTACTGCTACTACTACCACTACTGATACTGTACAAATGAGTCGCCTCACTATTACTAACGGTTCTTGGGGATCCACTACTGCTAACCACCGTGTCTAAACCCACGGTACTCGGAACTAGTAAGCACACCACCAAAACCATCCACGCCAGTTTGACTAGCATCGAGTTGAACTCGAGGTAATTTTCTGATTGTCGGGTTCTTGTTACTTCCACACACTCGGTACTACCCAACCTACTACTAACTGTCGACGTCTCCTCCTTCGGCGGAGATGGGGATAATCGTCGTGATGGTGCTACTCTCTCCTCCTCCTCTGATTTTAGTGAGTAGCCGCCTTGATTGAGAGTGGTGGGTGTGATTGTAGCCTCCCGACTTGGACGACGAAGATCCCTGCCCAGCACCACCACGATTAGTGACGGTGCTGGTGGTGTGGCGGCGTTTGACGATGCACATATTGGCGAATTAAATAATTCTTTCCCTTTGCCTACAAGTAAGCGTGCTGAACTGCTCATAATATTTTCGTCGGGGCGGAAAATCTTCGTTTATCCCCCACCCTTTTCGATCACGATGATAACGCGGACGATCTCATCCACATAATTAATTTTCCCCTTTCCTAGCGCTCCTACCCTTACTCGCTCTACTGCCCTTTTCTTACTCTACTCCGTAATTATTATTATTTTTTCCTCCCTTCTGGGGAATATATATTATTTTTATTTTCAAAATTTTTCTTTCTGCTCCTTCCTCTTTCCTCTCTCTCGATACTACTCCGATTACTCCAGTCTGTATGTGTTTTTGAAACAGGGAGGGGAAGCCTTTTTTTATATACACACAACACACGATCGTGACGGTGATCTTGGTACTACATTTTTTTTTATCCTCTCTCTCCGTTTTCTCTCCCTTTCTCCTCTCTTCTCTTCTTCGTATCGTGATCGTGACCGAGAGACGGTGGAGAAAATGTGGCGGTGGTGGTGGTAGTGTTAGTAGTAGTAGTGCTCCTGCTCCAACGACACGGTACTACTATATGTGTGTGTGTCCTGGGCCCTCGGTGGATACGTATGTATGTTAACCAC
>JAHZNE010000458.1:0-15393 GCA_027744055.1 Callyntrura sp. NNG-2020
CAAAGAGTAACAGCGTTTTAAATGGAAGCAGAAACGTTTGTGGTAGCAGTAATGCATTGGCGGCTGTAGGAGGTGAAAAAATCACTGAAAATAACGACACAAACCACGGAGCTCCCGTTCCGGATATCTTAAAACAATTCCCATGTACGTCTTCTAATACGGCGGCTTGTAGTGGTAGTGAAAAGACAAGAGAGAATGTAGATGAGCGTAATAATGCAAGTAGAGGAGTTGCTCTTGTTCCCGCATCCGTAAAGGGTGTAATGGAGTTTGACATTACGACGAGTACTAGCACTTCATGTAGGAATCAACAATCCAATAATATGCACTAGTAACATTGACTCTCTTTCAAGTGTAGAAATGTTAAGAAGTGACTCCCCCGCCGGCTCTTCAGCCCCGTTGACGGGGATTCCTCTCAAGACCAAAACTTACGGACCACGGAACGAAGTAGAAGTTGTGGTGGTGAGGTCTCGCACTCCAAGCCCAGCTCCTGGAGGATTTGTTTCCACTTCATCTTCTTTCCCTTCCGCAGCATCGAGTCAGAAACTACCCTCGCCGTCGTGGGCTTCCACAACTGGAGGGCAGCATAGTAATGAGCCGGTATTTTCTCGGAGTGGTAGAAGTAGTAGTAGCTCTCCACATTATGATGATGGAGTAACGGCAGACTATAGCAGTAGTGGTGGTGGTGGTGGTGCATTTCGAGAAAGTAGCATTCCTCCACCCCCATCATCTCCATCTCCAACTCCAGCATCCAACGCGAAAGCTACCCGCTCTCGTGTACATTTCTCTCCAGTTGTCAGTGAAATCAGCTGGAGAGAAAGTTATATCGACCAGAGTTCCGAGTGCTCGGGATCCACTGAGGACCTACTGGCAAAGTTGGAAGTTACGGATTTGGACGGAAATTTTGTTGTGAAAAGTCAGCGTTCTGAAAAGGGGGAAATAAATGGTGGTAGTAATAATAATCATAGTGCGAGTGCAAATTTGAGAAAAGCTGGTGCTGCTGCTGCTGCCGGGGTGGCGGGAGGAGGTGAGTTAGTTTCAGGACATTTGGGTGATACACAGGATAATTGTGGCGGCGCTGGTGGTAAAAGTGATGTTGGCAGTAGTGCGACGAGGCCGTTACAAGTATACGATATCCAAATGTCGACCAGAGCTGATTCGCCGACTTCTTTAATTCCAACTGCCAGAGGACAAATTCCCTCGGGTAAATGTCCTATTCTCGTTGAAAAAGTTGAAATGAGATCTTCACCGCTGCATGACCATGAAGAAGACCATAATTCGCATGTTGCTGAAAGACCACTGGTTTTGAGTAATGAAAACCAGTCTAGTAGAAAATTAATGCCTGTGGAGGTACACGACAACGACGATGATGATCTTGATCACGAGGCGAATGATTTTGACAATGATCCTGAGAGAGTAACTGACCTCGTTGATTTCCGCCATAATAGTAACAGGAGTAGCCATCCGAGCAGTAATGGCAATGGCGACCAAAATAATGGCACGTTGGGATTATATGAGGATGTTGAAGTGCAAATAGAGCCAGTCAGCAAGAAAACGCCTGGTTTAACCACATTATCAATGGTGCCAGACTTGCTGAGTCAATGTGAGAACACAAACAACACTCTCACGCATATTGACGTGAAAATAGAGGAGACGGTGCCCGGAATAAATACCAAAAACATTGTCCTGAATATTGGCCAAAACACCACAAACAAGGACGTACAACCACAAAGAACGGGTAGAAAATCGCAGTCTCCTCAACCGCAAGAAGTACTATCATCAGCATCTACCTCAGAACCACGACAAATCTTTCCAAAAATGTTTGCCGAGGAAAATAAAAATGACAACAAGCGCAACTCGTTACCCAACACTTCGTCGTCAGCCCCGTCAAAAGGGAAGAAGAGTTCAAAGGGATTCACAATTCAGGGGCTAGGTTCGTCTGGTAAAAAATCTGACAAGGAGGACAAAGTCAAAGAAATGGGAGGACACAACGGCAATAACGGGTCCAACAATAGTAATATCATTAATACTGGAGTTGGTGTGACTGGCCAAAATGTGGAACAAGCAGGAGGAGGTGATGTTGTGAAGGAAAACAAAAAGTCGAACAAACCCGGCTTTTTTGAGAGGCTCTCCAAAATTCGGCTAAGTAGCGGAAGCAAAAATAAGAAACAAAAAGTCCACCCAAAAACAGATGAAATCCATCAAGAAGGAGGCTCCAGTGGTACGCCCACCGCCACAAACATAATCGGAGGAGCTTCCAGCAGACCACTCCGCTCTGCCAACTCTGTCAACGTGAATGGCAGTGGGAATGCGTCTAGCAAACACGGTAATAACACTGGTGCTAACAACAGCTCGTCTTCTTCGCAAATTGCAAACAATCACTCTTCCCCTGGCACATCAGCATCATCCTCTGCCGTGCAGCCCATCCTGAAAAAGTCAACAACAGCCTCTGCTTCCACAATTCCGGGAGGGTTTGGACATCACTGCACTAATGATAATGATATGGGCATGATAGGTGACACGGAAAATGAGCCTGACGATGCTGCTCAAGCTTTTGAGAACATTTTGGAAGAAATAGCGGGTCTCAAAAGCATCCAACTGCGACAAGAGAAAAGCAGTAACAGCAGCATTGACAAGAGTCCTAGTTCTCAGCAAGTTAGGAGCTTTGCGAAACGAAAGCAGTTTTACAACAGCACAAATAATGCCTCGGCGGGTTCCCCATCACCTCCGGTCAGCCCTCCTAATAGCAGTAGAAGCTACTCAGATCTGGACTCTAAATTAAGTCAGTTTAAAGAGGATACTTCCCGGACGTTGGATACTATCTCAAAATCTCACCCAGATTTGGAGATTATAGAGGATGCTGTCAAGCAGCGACAGAAATCCATGTCTCCGGAACCAAGCAAGCATGATATAGAGTCAGCCAGGAGACCCGCTGTATCCACGCTCCCAAAAGCGTCTTCCGCATCCACTAAATCTCCCAGTTATGCGGCCACCGAAGCTGCCCAAAACAGTGAAAGGGAATGGTACAGGCTCCTAAAATCCGCCACAGAGAAATTTTCTTATCACAAGGGACCAAAGGATGAGCATTCATACAACAACAGGGATAACACGAACGCTCTGTTATCTCACAAGACTGGCATTGTTGAAACGGATCTTGATACGGGTAAGAAAAACGTCGCTTTTTCATCCAATTTTGGTTCAGATATATATCTTGTGTGGAGGTTTTTTTTGTCTCTCATAGGCAGGATGTTATTTTTGCATACATACCTAATACTTACACACACAGAGAGTCGTCGTACCTAGACACACATGCTTCAATTGAACAAACATCCATTCACAAACCCTTCACCGGGGTGTATATATATCCTTTAAGTTGAAATAATGGAGAAGATGAATTTATAGGATATATATATTTGTCTTTGGCTGGCAGGCCCGTCTGTCTTTTAATGTAGAAGCATTTTTACTGCTTCTCATGTTCACTTACTTTACCGTTTCTCCGGGCTCTCTTTTTTTCTCTTTTTCTCTAAAAAAATGATTACTATCTTTTAGATGGCTTCTGCTTGTTCTACAATTCTCGGCTTGTGTTCTTTTCTTTATCCCTTTGTAGCTAGTGTATCAAAGAAAGGTATACACTTGGGCAGAACCATGGCTTCTTGGCTGGTGATCATAAAGACGTTCCATAAATAAACTAAGATGAATAGGGAAACACATTTTTTGCCTTATCTAACAAGACCATTTTTTGGAAATCCCTTTCGTGTGGATGTCACTAGAAGGGCACCGATATTTGATGAAATGCGAGATTTTCTCGTGTGATGTTTTTCACATTTTTTGGGACTAAATCTGACGTTCATGCACAATGTATCTTACGCACGAGCTGAATAAAAAGCTCAGTTTAGGTGTGACTCGAAAAACAGCTCTCTTCTGTTTCTAGACATACATTCTGTTTATCCCCCGGAAAGAAAAATGTGGCTCCAGCCAGCTTAAATTGCGAAAAAATGTGAGCCGTCATTTTTTGAATTCCAAAGGTGGATTTTTACTTCAGCACTAAATATGTACCTTTACCCTCTTTACCGTTTCAGATAAGAAGGATGTATGCAGAGCAATATATTCTCGAGAAATGTTGCCAAAGTTGATTTTTATCCGACGTATGAATTCGGAGAAGCACAAAAAGCTAATACCTTTGTTGAAAGATGAATATCTCCATTGTAGATAAATTTTTGCACTTTACGAAACACTCTCTCTTTCTTTCTCTCTCTCTCTCTCGCGCTTATGTGTTACGACACATTTTATTTTGGTTTGCAAAGTACAAAGTAAAATCCATATTTATGTCGAGTTTTAATGTTTTCCGTTATTCTTTTTTTATCAATATGTTATCACGGGTGACCTCGCGTCTATGTCAATTTTTGTTTGTCAATTGTCTCACGGAAAGAAATGACGGTTCCCCACAAAGCGATTTCCAGAGAAATGCATTAGCATGTCGAGAATAAAGAAAGAGAGAGAGAGAAGTGAGAGAGAGAGAGAGAGAAGAGAATGAAAAACGATCGACGCTCTCCGTATCTACCCATAAGTATGTTCTCTCAACAAAGTAGAAAATCCGTGCAAAAAAGCACTCCCAACTAGCAACAGCCAGCAACTTGGTTTACAAGGATAAAAAAACACGGGTATGCTTTCCCGTAGTACAATATTGTGCAAAAACAAGAGTCCTCCATTTTCTCACAACTTACACAACACAAAAAAATATCCCCAGTTCAGATTTCACTTGAAGAGCAAAATTCAGAGAACGAAAAAGGGAAAAACAAAGGTCTGGTCATTTATGAAAGCTGCTATTGAGAAATACATGGTGCTTGAAATGATTATGAGAACAGGAAATCACGCAAAAGTCTCGTTCTATTTCAAAAGTTTTACAATATGAATACATGAATACGTGCAATCGAAATAAGAAAATAACCTTCAATTATTCCGAACAAAAACATGAGTAAAAAATATACTATTGCTTTCATAGCAAGGAAAGTTTTTAGTTTTTATTTTCACATGGAGTATAGCAATAGCAATAAATGTACACCATAAAATAGGGATGTAATGTAGGTAGACATAATTTCAAAACTTCAAATATACACGAAAAAATGCATGGATTAAACTGGTACAAATTGTATGTGTGTACTTGCACGCATGGACTTCTTTCATTTTCGGTGAAACAATCCATAGAATTTTTCTACTTGGTCATCATACGCTACAAATGCGCTGTTGTTATTAAAACTATTTGTTTTTGTTCGTTGATGATGATAACATCGCGCCACACGTTTGAAGGTTAAAACTACCTACTACCTGGATTGTAGAGCTCTAAACGATACGGTACACGGAATACGTAATGCCATTATTTACACAAGGACATGCAGTCGCGAATGCTCACTTCACACGATAGCCCATTCATCATTCATGTATATTAACGGGTGAACACATGTTCTAAAAGTTGATATATCACGAAACGGTAACGCGCGCAGACATACACAACATGCAAACTTTACAAGAGGAGATATGAAAGAGAACAATGAAAAAATTAAATCCCTTTGTAAATAAAGCATTCTACAAAGAGGTAAAATAGATGAGGTTATATAATGAAAACAGAAAATAATATAATCTCTGGTACACATACACAGTGCGCGTATAATTGCAATTTCTTGTATCTTCCTATCCAAACGTGGGCACGAAATAGAAATGACTCACTCACATTTAAATGTGCACGTATTTTCTCAAGTTACGAAGTTACATCATTTCTATAAATCAAGTTAGTGTCAGCTTTAGTTCACAGGCGTACACATAATATATGTGTCAATCTAATGTACACACACGGGACGGAATGATGATGGGATTAGGGGACTGGTCAATGTTAAGCTCTGTACAAATTATGAAATCTTTTCATTTACGTACTTGAATTTCAATTAACGACGGAAAATACCATTAGCTAAAGATACATAATGTATATTTATTACTGCCCTGGGAGGATGATGATGTATGTCTGTGAAAATTGTATTTGCTTTGGTGGTAATTCGTGGACCTGGACCATGCATTTGCTGTGCTACATGACACGGGTTTTAAATATTTTAGCAAGAAGCTGGACGTGTGTGTACTCTGCCGTCTGACAGAATCTTTTTTATCTTTGAAGGTCATGAAAGTAGTTAGGTTTACGGCTGGTATTGCAATACAATAAGTTGTGTATAACATATTTTCTCTGCATTAATGAAACTACATAATTGCGATTGCACCCCAGCAACTTTTCTAGCAACGTATATGGCGTACCACAACAGAGTGAGAAAATTGTCCGTGAAATCATTTCTTGATTATGGCCCATTACTTTTCTGTAGGGAAATAAAAAAAAATTTAATGACCTAATGATTTTCTCCCTTTCGCTATATGCCATCCAGTTTATTGCTAGAAAGGCTTATGCCATTAAAAATACGTTTTCGCTCAAAAATATTACGCAATTAAGTTTATTATTAGGGACAAGACGTCTGTAACCCGTCAGCAGGGCTTTAAACTAAAATGTGTGGAATAAACTGAAAAATATTGTTTGACTCTCTCAGTGGAACGAGAATCTTAAAATGTACTAAATATCTCTACCACCACCGCACATGTTAACTCTTGCATTCTAATTTGCTAATAAACGACAAACAAAGGCCGCACGGCAATAAAGCTTGAAACCTACATGGCTTTTTTATCGCACAAAGTGGAAATAGTACATGGCCTACGTGCTATGGAATGCAGGACACTAACATGCCATGAATAGAGGAACGTCGTGCTGGGTCGCCTGTGTTGGACTGTTTTCTTACGAGCAAGCGAAAAAGGGCATTTTGCCAACTATGGAATGCCAGGTATGTGCAGTGAGCGCCACCAAGTCACAATAAACAGGAAAATTTCTTTATGAGGGGACTACGTCAGGCCAATATGAAGCAAAGGCACTTGATGTCTTAAAATACATACATGAACAATTCACGCTGTACTCCATAGTCATTTTTTTGTCCTGAATATACCTGTTGAATATTTAATTCGTGTTGTTTTCGTTGTAAAGGTGTGTCGGAGTGCGGTGGCGGTCAGTGTGTGCAAAAAGTGCAAACTCTGATGACAATGAATATATAACGAGAACGTAAAAAGTCAAGGAATGTTTTGTAAAGTGACGATTATGATGCACTACTTGGATTATAATCAGGAAATGTCAGGCAGGACAAAAATGTATATAAAAAAGAAATGCCTAATTTGAAAACCAAGAAAAAAGGCAAGACCGTGATGAATGAAAAATGCAGCACACTCACACTTGACGCTACACAAAGCCCAGCAATCATTGACTCTCTTCACAAGTCACTTCATATCGCTAAGTTACTGCCAATTTTAAACCATCTGAACAATGCTCACTGAATAGCATCTGGCCTTAAATGAAGTGTGAAAAAATCCTGTCGTTATGAATCATCATCACCAGTCTCCCCTACTTTATGATAATTCGCACATGAGTCCACTTGAAATATTTATGGCAACGTCAAAAGAGGACCATTAATGTTTTTCCCGCTGGGATCTCAAGTCTCAAATACAATTTGTAATGAATTGGAAGAAGAGTGCAATTCAAAGAAAATGAAAAATTGGAAAGGCAAAAATTATGAACCTATTTAAAAAGTAGTCATTTATGGTGGTGATGATTTAATCTTTTCAATTTTAATATGTTAAACTCTCAAAAACCATTTGAATTGCTAAACAATCGTCATATGATATTTTTAATGATACTTATTAAACTGAAGGTCGAACTAACTCGTTTTTTGGGAATGCTGAGGTTATTTTAATAGTGAAATAGGACCCTTAAAAAGTACTAAAAACGTTTTTATTTTGAGAACACCCAAATACGTTGCAAATTGCCAGCCACACACGATGATGCACATAAGTTAAGTAGGTATATGTTATACATAACCTAAAAAGCAGGAATATTGATGTCTTATTATGAATTTTATCCCTCTTTCATCGTTACAATCAGCAGGGCATAAATAAAAATATGAAATGTAAAAAATGGGCTTCAAATTTAACTCTATTCTATTATTATATTGAAGCGTTCAAATTTTCGTATATTTCCCCGTAGTGGGTACCTACCTATATATATACCTTACCTTGAGTGAGTGTGTACATGTCAATTCCAAAAGATCCTGTGATCGCCCATACTAGTAATCTAATCATCGAATATTATTTACTTAATTCAAAGAGGTGTTTATATTGATATAAGTTTTCCTGCCTCCCTCTCACCTTGAAATTGTAATACAATGAGATTCGACTGAATCGTTGTGGAATAATGAAATGAATATGTCATAGTCATTCCATTTGAGAAAAAGTATTTAATTATAATGATAAAATCTTTACGGGCTGCACACGGTTCAGGAGCAACACCTATACACAATGCATTTTTGTAGAAGGGAAACAACATAATGCTTAATCTAATCACAGCTTAGTTATGATCAAATTTCAACAGGAGGAGGAAGCATCATCGCTGCTGATTGTGAATTTTAATGTTGTGCATTTTGTATCGTCCAATTCATTTTTACGAATAATCAGACAAGGCCGTAAAAATGGTAACGAAATTAATGATACGCCAGGTAATGATTGGTTACATGCGTGTGTTCCCTATTGAAAGTATTGCAACCATATTCTAACAATAAGTTTATGCAAATTGCTGAAATTATAAGCCCATTTTCTAGAACAGGTAGGTGGAAGGGTTGTAACGTGCATTTATAATAGCGTATTTTACTATAATCAGTTATCAGTCAACGCTCAACTAACTATAAATTAAGTATGTAAAGTAAACTACTATTTTGCACTTACACGGCATGGACAGCATAAACGTTGGTACAATGAGATTTTTTGCGAAAGATTATGAAAATGTGGGTTTGTAGCGTGTACCATTTTATAAAAATTTGCATGATGTGATGCCAATCAAGTAGTAATTATATCCCGTCATAGAATAATCTGCAGACTCCTTAAGAATTCGTAACAGCAATGGCGACAATACACTATTCATCATTTCAGTCAATTTTTAGAAACTTTCCTGGTAAAATGCGCACAAAATAATAATAATTATAACCAAAGTGTATTATGTTGTGTTAAAACAAACTGAGCAACCTGTAATAACAATAAAGCGTTCATTTCATGTTTATTTAAAGACGATCCACACTGCAAGGAGTATCTCCGAGATGACCGTTCTTAACGCATCATACCTATCCGTACTTTTCTTTTTCAATTTCAACAGTTGAATTTTACTGCCAATTGTGTCAACTTATAAACTCCGAACATTGAAAGTGTTACGGCGACTGTAATTGCATATTGGACTATTATTGTTCGTTGAACTGACAGAAACATTGGACGATAACACGAGATATTCAAACCCGCCTCCTTGTACGTATTGTTAGCACACGTGTTTAAGCCAAAAGTAAATAACGTTTGGTGAACGCCTTCTCGAATGTTTAAAAAAACTGAAAGAGGAAAGCTGGAGAGCACAATCTCTACATAAATCTTTCATCATTTAACGAATTACTCTCTGCCTCTCTTTCATTTCTACTTTCGTGAATCCTGTCATTCCCCCGACTAATCTCAAATCTTTCAGCGTATGTGTACTTTTGGTGTTTTATCTTCATTTTAAGCAATACACGAAACAATGTTTTCAGTTCTATTTTAGAGAAATGAAATTAGTGAAAGCGGGCGTCGTAAAAACAAATGCCAGATCATCCAGTTACTTGTATTTTATTGTCTGAAACTAAAGTGAGAGAGTGTGTGTGTGTGTGAAGATGGGAATGAACATATTTCTTGAAATTCATTTGCAATGCAAGTGCAGTACACACTACTACTGTGTATGTTGTCAGTTGCCATTAAACGAAATGATGATGATGCTGTTAGTGTTCTGAAAAAGTAGAGATGTATTTTCAGTTTCATTCCGGTCTGTCTGTTCTGTGTGTAGTACATATGTGTAAACATCGTAGGAAAAAAGACGACGTTCAGTTTTCTGTAAACGTACTTTAAAAAACAGGGGAAGGAAATGGACGTTTCAGTTTCAAGTCTTCATAAAAAGGGAATACAGGATATAGAACTTTTTACTGGGTAAAATTAGCTTCGGCTTGTTTCATCAACAGACGAGGAGGTGAAATGGATTTCATGTCCGTGAATCGCTAGAAAAATCATAAAATTTCAGTGTGGCTAATGTATCCGTTTGTATACGCAAACCCAGAAGAAATAGAAAAGAGAATTGACTGGATACGTAACGAAAATGCTAAGAATCTTATAATGAGCTCTTTTATGACAGAAAATAATGGTTATCACTCAGAGCTTGTGTATGAGTGTGTATGCGTTTGTTTTTAAATAAACTGCCGCTCGCAGCCATTATATGTAATCACAAGAAAGGATATGTTGATGACCCTTGTTTGTGTGAAACAACAGTGTATTATTTTGTCATTATTATCAAGTGATGGGATGTGAGTTTTGTAATTTTTGAGCGTCAATAGTTTTGGTGTGAATGATGGTTTTTGATAGCGAAATGATAAACAAAAAGAATCTATCTGCATTCTTTTGTCATGTGAGGTTGTTTACTTAGCATAATATACTAGAAAGAACGACGCGCAAATGTTTTCGGTAATTTTGACACGAATAGGTCGCAAAGGATTGAGGAAACAGGAGCTTTTTCTTTCACACAACATGTAATTCTTTCTTCGCATAAAACTTATGTTTCACGCTTTGCATTTCATGAAATGATTGACAGACTTCCTTTTCGCTCTTTTAAAAGCATCATAAAATTCTTTAAACAGCTAATGCTCTTTTCTTACCTTTCCGCTGCATATATCTGTTGTTGAAAGATATTGAAGTGCAGGAGTTTATCGTAGGGTGAAATATGTACGTATGACTTGAGAGTTGAAGGAAGAAGTCTGATAAATGGATAAGGTGAAAAGTGTCACAACGCTGAATATTTCACACAACAGATTTTGAATGTTGTACTTGTTTGTATTTGACAGGAGCCAGTCGAGAAATGCTGGATGAAGACATGCTCCAGCTGGATTGCAAAGTGCCTTGCTATACGGTGTCAACTTCAGAAATACCAACGTCCACGGCTGCTGCTTCCACTTCGGTGATGGTGACGAGTGCCGGCTCACCCGGGACGGCAGCTAAAACACGAAGTCTTACCAATCTTTCAACACGGCTTCCACTGTCCATCGCTCCAACTTCACAGTTTGAAGAGTCAGCGGGAGATCTAAGCGACTCTGAGGAACGTGCCAAATCATTAGAGTTTCTTCTCGACGAAAACCACAAGAGCTCATCTGTGGTAAGCTTCATACATATTTCAATTATAGTAAGCGTAGTCATTACCACATGGAATGTACATACGCAATCAAAATTAGCAGCAAATGTTGTCCCGTCGGATGACAATCGTAGAATACGTTCCTTTTGGGTCTCCTTACAAAATTTGTTTCACTTTACCCCGAAGTTGATTCTTTACATGATCATAATACATTTGAATATTCATATTCAGCTTTTATACTTATTGCTGCTTTTAACGTTCACAGCCTCCTGAAAATAAGCTCCGTCTGGAGACACGACAGCTCTCTGAACATGAGCTCCGCATTCAACGTTCCTTGCAACGACTTAATGTGCCGGAGTGGTACAAACAACATGAAATTATATCGACGGCTGCAAACGTCCTACCACCAGTGGAAACAACATCTACTCAGAGTAAGTCTGGAACTCTGAGTATACTCAAACGTAGCGAATATGGAAGTTCCGGCGGGTTGGCTGGTGGTTGGACAGGGCTCTCTACGTACAAGGCACCTTCAATGTCTAGCCTTCAGAGCAACGGAGGACGAAGTTCAGGTAAAAACTCATTAATCTAACACGGGGTGCATGAAGGTACGAGGGGTGAATACAATGAAAAGTGTAATAAATCAAAATGAATTGTAATAATTTTGTCCTGGCCAGGGGCGAAATTATGAAATTTTTAGTTGAGGATTGGGATTTGAGAATTAGAAATTGAAGGCATTTTAAAGCAAAAGTTTAGTCACGTTTATTCCATTTGTGCATGCATTGTTTTTACAATTATTGAAATTTCGTGATCCCCGTCAGCCTCAAATACATTAATATTGGCACTTTGGCAGTCTACTGTAAAAGAATATGTTACGCTAGCCGTTTTCTCGGCTTCCAGCATGTATAGCACATACTAGCGTTACAATGCCGAAACTAATCCTCCTCTCAATTTTTTAAAAAAATATTAGAAAAGTATGAAAGCTCAAAAAGTTACTCCCAACTTTAAAATGTATGTACATTGTAAATCTACACATGCTTAAGCTCACATTAGAATAGAATTTTCGCCTGGAGAAAAAGAGGGAAACTGTCCGTAGTTTGCATACTTACATAAACGTAGAGCTTCAATTTGGCAGAGATATAATGGTAGCATTTCAAGTTTCGTCGCAAAATAAATTTTGAGCTCAAACGAGCAACATTTTCTATTTGAGAGGAGAAAAGTTCGAGTTATATTTGTACGACTCTGGTGAATAACATTACGTAATTATTCAAATTAAGGAATAAAAAGTTCTCGTTAAGTAAAAGTAACGTTATGTGGACGTTTATTGGTATATTTTTAAAAGTCAAAACTACTAATGCGGGTTGTAAAATGTTTTAATGATAACAGGAACACTCAATAAAAATTTTGTACGTGGACGACCTGCAACGATGAGTGTTACGAGAACGTCAAAAGAGTCTTTACTGGCATCTGGCTCGGCAAGCCACAGCCCATCAGCATTTGAGCGTTCTTCATTTACGTAAGAAAAGTCTTCAACGCAAAAATGCAATTAACAATGCAAATTTTTTACTCACACAACATGGAAGGAAAGTGTGTAATTGTTGTATATTTATTTCGTGCCTCTGATACAGCTATGGAATGCCTTTTACTATGACTCGATTTGGACAAGGAAGACTGAGTACCCATTCGAGTAGCGTTTCCCCTCCATCAACGCCTGACTCCACAACTAAAACCACTTCGTACGTAAAGAAACCTTACCTTGGTTGGCGATCACAGGAAAAATTAAATGCTGGCGGAGCTGGAGCCTCATCTGCAGCTACTAACCCCGGACCACCGAAACTATCCATTTATTTACCGCCAGCGGAAAGATTAGCTGCCGATCTTCTGGCAACCCGTGCCAAATCCCCCCATCCACCTGTCAGACCTCCTGTCAGTGACAGACCACCTCTCCCAAGAGCACCACCACGATCTGACAAAACTGCTTTGATTAAAACTCACAATGCAATTGATGACTCTATTGAGACTACAGGTGGACGGCCTTCTTCTCCCGTGATAAGTAAACAAACATCATCCCTCGCTGTTGTTACCAAACTTTCCCAATCCCAACAGAGTAATTCTGCCCCGCCAGACTTTTCCCAGGGTAATTTTACCGAAGGCACGCAATCACAAAGTAGAAGCAAAAATCAGTCAACGAAAGTTGCTCCAGATGTACATGATTCAATCCGCCAAGTTACCACCGCCATAAATCATTACGTAAGTAAAGGCAATGACACTCAGGGCCAACGTAAAGCTTCTAAGCCCAAATCAGGAAAAAAGCAAGCAATCTGGATTGAGTCTTCGTTTGTTGGCCAGAAACCGCCTACAAATTAATGATACATAACAACTCGCTAACATGTTGAATTGGCCGATGTAATGTATATAAATACTTTAGCCATTATCCCCTCAAACGAAATTTATTATCTTGACCAGTTAATCAAACATTAGTGACAGTGTGGGTATAGCCGCATTGCAAATATATACGTAGTTGTAGAATGAACACCCTTTACCCTTTTCATAATTCATAGGCAATCTAACCTTTGCCCTCCCCTGTACACACGGTAAGTATTTTTATATGTAAGTTTAGATAGGGACTATTCAATCAATCAGAAAGAGAGAGAAGAAGAAAACATATTATACGTACATGGGCAAGAAACTACCAAAGGAAATATTTATGAGATTTTGTTTGTATCGTATGCGTATCTAAATGACGACAAGACGACATGTCAAGCATGTATATCAAGCGACGGTGAGAACGCTAGCATTTATCAAAACAATATTGTACATCTGTAGCTGTAGCGCTATATCATCATCATGAAAGTAAACTGTAGACTTTTGTTGTATAATTAAGAATATTTTCATCAAATATTGTTATTTTGATGCTTTAATCAATATGTAAGATTCGAAAAGCAAATTATGTTAAATATGTTAATAATAATAAAGCCTTACTGTATATTTTAAAATAATATGCTTTACATGTACATGTATATTATATGTCAACATTATCTTTTCTTTAACCACGTAATCTTAACCCTGAACGTGAAGCCCTTTTCGATGGCAGCTCGAAAACTTTTAATTTATATTTTATTTACTTGTTATTAATTATTGTTTCATAGTTTGTTAAATTTGTAATAAATTATTGCAGATTGCCGCAATACCACAAATATCATATATGTAATTAAACAAATTTTGTTGTATCAGTAATAAATTTTACTCTAAACCTTAGCACAAGTACGTTTTATCCTTGCAGAAATTATGAGAATAGTGTGCTTTATTTTGATGCGTTACATACATTTTAAAATGTCAAGTTTAAAACTTTAGGCATTGTTTTAAGATTTTATTACATGTATATGTATAGAATTTTCGAAAAATTTCTGTTAAATGACTTCAATAAAATTGCACTTTAGCAAATAAAAACCGTATACCGTTGTTTTTCATGTTTATTACATAATGCAGCTCGTTATTTTGGGCAACAGATAAAAGACTAACGACAGACTAACGAAAGATAAAACTATTAAACAAAGATAACCTAGCAACTCGAACAGAGTGAATATATAGTGCTTTTTGGAAAGTCGGCAACGACAATGCCCGATATACCTAAGAACTAGCCTTTCCAAATATTAATACGAGTTGTTCACATTTGGCTGTAAGAAGTAAAATGAATATCACTCATTTACATAACAATACAGATTATGAAATGAATCTTCTAGGTTCGATGTTTTTTTTTCATTTTGTGTTGTAATGTAAACTGAACAATCTCAGTAAGACCTATCTAATTAGATCTAATTCTTTTCTATTCAAATCTTCGTAATTTTCCCTTAGTAATACAAGGTTGTAACCATACCAGTTCAAAATCAATTTTAGAAAACTTTAATACGCTAACTGAATTTTTCAGTTGTTTAGGGACAAACGGTATAGGACCGTTGAAGAAAACAATCTCCCGAGTTACCATTGAAAGGATCATTTTTCTTTTCTTTTTTGTCGTTTTGTTTACATCTTCTGCTGTTGGGTCTACATTGCATATAATAATTATTAATTTCTATGACGCTACAAGTGAT
>JAHZNE010000459.1:0-30540 GCA_027744055.1 Callyntrura sp. NNG-2020
TTGAACTGGTGGGTAGATAAAAAAATCTGTTTGATTGAACAATAATAGAATAAATGATTACGAATAGGTTTATATTCCATGAGCTGAATTTGAATAATTTACTGTCATCAAGATTGGGAATATATTAGCATTGGTGTATGGCATAGCCTATGTTCAAGACGCCTGTGGTTTCTACGAGCAGGAACAGCAGCCCAAGGATAATGATGATTCTGAGAACAATTATTGGGAGAAGCTTGACCAAATTCAATTTCTCTCATCAAACCGTAGATATCTTTCTGAAATCATTCATTAGGGGCGAGTTTAACATAACTCGATTTAAATATAAACCTAATTTCCATTCCATATCTGAATTTACAGGAATGGGGTTTGTTGGGTTACTGGCAACATGTATCGTTGGATTGATAGTTGCTGTGTTAATGCCAGCTGGCGCAATTTGCGTAAGTTAAAGTTAATAGTGCAGTACAAAATTACAACAATTTGCATAAGTACGCATATTTCCTGATTATTTAATATTTTCCACTTTTCGCCCATTTATACCACAGAGAAGCTGGAAAAGTTTACGAGCTGCAATGTCCTTATTATTGGCGTTGTGCATAGCTCAAATGGTGTTGGCATCCTTTTACATTAAGGATAAGGAATTACTGGCAACTTTGGCGGCGGTTCCTTATCGAGTTTTCGAGATCCTCATCATTTACTCGTTTATCAGCGGTAACAAAAAGAAGAAACTAGAAAACGTCAAGAAGGCCGCGGAGGCCAATGAAAACAATACCGGAGGTGGGGCTGCCGCGAAAGAAGCTCCGAACAGTCCAACGACAATGTCACAAAACAATCTGCTGAGTGCGAGTGAACAAATTATTGAAAATCCAATGGCAAGTGACGTATTGGTAAATATAAGTATGAGCGTGGACAGAATAAATCAGATAAACCAACTAGCAATGATACAAGAAGAGGGTAGCGAAGGAAAAAATACCGGCAAACCACGATCCAAAGAGAGAAAATCAAAAAGACGGAAGAATCAGAAATGGCAAGGGGACAAGAAGACATATCCGCCCAATTCTAACGTACAGCAACAGGATACATATGCGCAGGAGTACAAGTAGACTTCAAACATAAAAGTTAAAACAAAATTATCACAAATTTAACCGACACCACTTAACTTGTCTATTTTGACGGTTTAAAATTTGATGTACCGCAATTGTTACAAATATTTTGGTGACGACATGTAGTAAAATATGAAATCTCAGCAATAATTTCTGAGCTTGTCTTGCCAATTATCGAAATCCGAGAGCCCTACATATATAAATATATCCAACTAGGAATGCACCACAAGTGTTTATTAGAATATCTATTGACCTTGGGCAAATAGGGGTTATATAAGAAGACGGCGAAACTGATATTATTTATTTTCTTATAAAATTCTTCTTGTACGCGTGTAGCGTAATTTGAAACGTGGGTAAAATTTCTACAGACAAGTCTGGTATACATGAATTTTGAATGTTACTGGTATTTTTTGCATGCATTGCATTCCACGAAATAAATAAAATGCGGGACAGCCATACTAAAATTAAGCATTTACATAAATGTAAATGGCATTTTGAAAACGCTGCGATGGGGCATGTGGTGCAGGTTGTCAATTTGTCAAGGCTAAATGCTAGAGCAAGAAGGGATCCCGGAATGTGTATTCGAATAAATGAAACGATAAGTTGATCCAATACCCCACAGCAGTCATAACTAATTAGTTACACTAGGTGAACAGGTGAACACTAGGTCGGTCGGTACTCTATACTAAAGTCGGCATGCTATGTCATTTTGCGAAAAATCTATATCCGTGATCGAATTTTCCAGTCCGGAATTGACCGTGACCCTTGAGGCAGTGTAAATCGCCGATTTAGCTTGGAACTTGGGGAACTATAGTGGTAGTGGTAAGTGTTGAACTACATTCTTTTCTTTATCAAGTATCATGGTCTTGTGTTTGCTTTGAGATCTTTTTTTGCATCATCACCAAGGCTTTATGGACTCTAGGTAGGTTGGGACAATAATAATTAATATCTCATCTCTCTTGTTGGGACACTTTGCTTTTGCTTGTTTCAGGTTCAAATACAAGCGTAGTTTTTTCTTATTTGGTGATTTGCCATCGCTAGGGGTTATTTTGTACAAAGTAGCAACGATCTAGTGATGGCAAGGAGGTTTACATAGGTTTCATATTTAGTTGTTCCAAGAGTGATGGTTATCGATGCCCAAAGTAATTTTTGGAAAGATAAGATTATTTTTAAAGCTCTTTGGATTATATTAACCTAAAAAGGGAACTACGAGTTATAAAATGGCTACCCATAATGGAAATAATAGACCTAAAATATCAGTGTCAAAAGCTACGGAACGTTCGAGGTCAAACGAAGATGGTGCTTGTAAATGTTCCAACACTCCGTTTCCTTACTATTCAATGGCAGTTATACTTGTATTTTCTAGCTGCACTATACTAGAATGGATGTTCATGTAAGGGTAAATCGAAGTAACGCGTTGATCTGTAACATTAGTTCTGTAAGAAAATTAACTTAAATTTGTTATGCTAAAAAGAGTTCATAAGTTTATGTTTGTTCTAGATGCCCTTGGTTTGTGTATACTTACGAGCTAAAAGTTTGGCTTCCCATTCTAATTGTGCTGAGCCTTTCAACGATCACTTCCATTGTCAATTTTTGTTATGCATCTTTCATGAATCCTGGATATCTACCCAAAGGTTTTTAACAATTAATACGATTTGCTATATCATTGAAGGAAAATTACATCAATAACATTTACCATCATTTGTTCTAGCCCCAGATTTACGCTACCTGAAAAAGCAACCGTCTACGGTAAATGTAAACGGATACGATGTTCATTTGAAACACTGTCGGACATGTCGTTATTATAGAATGCCTAGAACAGTTCATTGCAGCCAATGTGATAACTGTGTTGATGTAATCATATACACAACTATTTTCATGTATATACCACAGTTAACTTTGTTTACGTTACTAATTCAGTTACATTAAAAATCTTTTATTATTTTGTAGAATTTCGATCACCACTGTCCCTGGGTAAAAAGTTAATTCTACTAATAGGTTATTAGTAATAACTTCATTAAATCTCATCAATTTTACTCATTAATACTTATCGTTGCAGGTAAATAACTGTGTTGGTCGAAGAAATTATCGATTTTTCTTTGTGTTCCTTTGCTGTATCACAGTTCATGTTGTTGCTAGTGAAAGTATAAACGTGACTTATATTGTGCAGCAGCCAGGCCAATTGTTGTCACATTGGTACACGGAGAAAATAGTTGCGTGAGTGAGTTTTACGTTGACCATTTCTGAAATTACCTCGCTCCTCACATTGCTATTATAAAAGTAATATTAGGATTCGTGCTGTTTTTATGCTCCGTCTGATCTGTTACAGCTCCATTGTCGGCGTAGTATCAGGTTTGGTGATGGTACCTGTTGTTGGCCTCTTGTGTTTCCATATATTCTTAATGTCAAAAGGACTGACCACCTATGAATATGTAATGAAAAAGTACAGCGGAACAAGTCCTTTTGATATGGGACCTTGTCAAAATTGTGCATTTCAACTGTGTGGCCCGGAATATCCCGTGTAATTTGTGTAATTCTAAAAACTGTCCAATGTAAAAGTTTGAATAAGACGAGTAGCCGCCCTGCGTGACACAACAGGCAGCCTAAATTGTTAATAATTTTTTATTTACGTAGATTTAAACCCCCGGTGACTTCCGAATATGACTTAGGATCTCATGATGTCCAACGAGATTTGGTGGCAAAATTCGCCGAAAAAAGTGGAGATAGGAGCGATAAAGAATCTGCAAATGCTACAAAGAAGAAAGAGAAGCTGGAATATAAGACGTCAGAATACACGCATGATGATAATGAGAATTCGCTGACGCCCGTCAGCAGAATTGATTCATGTGGGGAGTTCGATGACAATAGCAATACAAGTCTTCAGGGATACGACTGTAAGACACAAGAACGTCGGGTAGAGACCGACGCCACGTTACAGGAGCAAACGACAAAACGAAGCATACAAGAGACAGAAATATCCATTAGTTCAAACACCTTAAAATGTTCTTCTGTAGACCGAAATGACCTTATCATTGGTAATGGAAGTGGGGAGACTTGTGAAGCAATCCCCATGAAGATTTTCCATGAGCAAGAGATAATTCTACTTACTGAGACAGCCACTGCCACTAATGTATTATAAAACCTCCGCATCATATCTTTACAAAGATGTTTTAGCCTAGTAGTATAGTAAATCATTGGTCGTAGTATCTTCACCTTGAATGTCCGTTCATAAAATCACAATAATAATTATCACCACGTAGTTAATTTGCACTAAAGACCAAGAAGACGAACAACTAGAAATAAGTGCAATTTACTTGAACGAGCTTTGTGCAAATGTTTGTAAAAGTGTATCTACTGTTAATTCTTCTTTTATTTTTGTAAAGGTGACGCTTTTCCACGAATAAAAATGGTTTGTCCATTACAGACGTGTTGCTCATTTTCTTTAAACCTCCATTTAGTTCGGTCAACTATAACCATCATTGCTCCTACATGAAAAGTGTGATTTTATAATTAGTATTCACCAGACTGTTGGTTGGAACCGGTCAAGTGGGTAAGAACATTTTTATTAGCGTACATGCATATTAATAATTGAACGCAAATATGCTATTGCTTCTCGACTTCATGAAGTTATTCGTTAGACGGGGCTAATGGCTAATATATCAATGGATTAGATATAACAGGTGCTGTCAAGGTATATAAGTAAAACCATCGCGAGGCTTTTCAGTTTCAGTTGAAGAATAAGACGACAGCAGTGACAGTGACAATAAAATTGTAAGGCTTCGTTTGCCAACAAATATACACAATGAAGACGGTACTTTTCCTTTATTTCATTTATTTCCCCATAATTTAAATTAAAATTCTTTCAGCGTGTAGATATTTAATAACTTGTCATTTGTCATATTTATATTAGATAACCCTTGTGGTGTTTGCTGCTGCTTTGATCCTGTTGAGCTGCAACAACTCAACACATGCTGTTCCTGTGGATGCCGCCCCCTCAAATACAACTGCTTCTGGACCACCAATTGCTCATATCCTTCCAGTTCAAGCGCCACATCCTCCAACTCCACCAAAAGGCAGCAACAGCACATCAAGTGACGATGACACCGTTGAAATTGGAATAGCTATTATTGCTATCGACGGAATGGCTACAACCTTACCACCAGATTCGGACATAACGACCACCCCTGCACCGAAATAACCATGTTTGATTTCCTGAAAATACATAACCCGACTTCAACTTACATTACTAACTGCGCCTTTGTTTGCGCAAACTCTGTTGACACACTTACTGTATAATTGTGTTCTAAGTTTTTACTTTTTTCTAATACTTTTAACAAATACTTGCATGCTGAAAATAAAACAGAAGAATATCAAATGAAATGAAATGTAAGGTCCCTCGAGATACTTAATTGGAATATGCATAAAATTCATAAAAGGAAAGCAAAGTAAACACACTTCACACAATCAATAGTTTATAATGTAAATCCAATCAATAATTTTATTTTGCCATATAGGAAGCCAATTTGTCAGTCAGAAAGCAATTTAACCGATCAATTTGCATTACAATATGGCCAATTAATACCTTTTTCAAGAGTCTAATTAAGTCTCCTTGTAGTAAAACCTAAAAATGAAAAATTACATTATTTTTTTTTTCAAACGTTTTTTCGAGCATGCAAAATCTATTTCTACAATTAATTACGCTAAGTAAGGCTAGAATAACAAATTTCAATCAGGTACCATAATTTTTAGTTCGTACAAAAAACCAGATCCATTTTGGTCATCACAGTAGAAGGGCAGTAGATCATTTAAGAAACTACTATGTTATAAAGTATTATAGTTAAACCTATAGTAATTACATTATTTTACTATAATCTAAGCAGTTGGTTTTTCTTCCATGACTGTGGTGGTCATTCCAGAACCGTGGGATGCAGCGTCGGTGTCAGGCTCACTGGCACAGGACAGTCCAGGGTATTTCTTTTGAAGAGCCTGTCTGTATTTAGGATGGCTGATACCGTACACGATGGGATTATACAAAGCCATGCACTTAGCAAACACAGATCCCCAGATGGAACCAATGGGAGAGATCTTGGCAGCTCCAAAAATACCAGTGAAGTTAATGATGAGACGATCCAAGGCAATCATGACCCTGTGAAAATAAATTAAATGTAAATAACCTTTGATATATTGAAACTGAAAATCTAATAGTTTCCATACATGGTCCAGATGGAGGCGCATCCAAAGAGTGACCCAAGCATACCTATACACATAAGGGCAAGATTTCAGTGAAAATTAATTCCGCAACAAATAGTGTAACACGGTACAATATAATGGCATACCGTAAATTTCGCACATCAGAGGTCCAAAAACCCATGTTTCATTCATGCAGTTGACAACCATCGTAGGCCCCTAAATTTAATGTGGTAATCCGTTAAGGCTTGTAGTTACATTTAAGTTATGAGCAATGAACTTAATTTTTAGTTTTTACATACCATAGTAAACATCATCAGAAAATCGGAAATGGCCAAGTTAACAACCAACAGGTTTGCTGGCGTTCTGAGGGATGCTGTTGACATAAAGATGGAGATGACGACAAAGTTGCCAGCCAAAGCCACCATCGTGAAAATGACCATAACGAAACCTGCGTGTAAAGAAGATGTGCGTAAAATATTTTGTCGCACAATTTGATAAAAAGGTATTCACTGAACTGCTTTTAATTACCCAAGATGGAGTGCCATAGAGGATTCAATGGCTCAAATTGATACCAGTAGCTAAATGATAACAATTAAGTTTTATTAACTGTGCCCAATACTTGGAATTGAGTAAAAAGAAATATTTGTGTATCAGAAACTTACGGATCAATCATGTGGAGCATGTCCGGAAGAACTTTATCGACAACGGTGATGTTGCCGAACCGGGAGACTGCGGTTGCAGCTCCGCCTGCAACGGCCTGCTGGGCCCAGTTACCTGCATATCCGTAGCTCATTCTAAAAAGAAAAAGACAAAAATATATAATAAAATCCTTCTTTTCGATTTCCGTAAAAAATGAAGGAAAGTCTTTCCATAAATAAAAATTACTTGGAAATTTAAAGAAAATTGAGCTAAACAGCCGATAAAAACGATTGTCGGAAATAAAGGAGTTTTTGAAAAGAAATCGTCTGCAACAGTAAAATGCTAACAGAAGGGAAGCTAAAATTCCTGAGTAGAATCAAACTTCCTTCAGCAACAAAGTAAAGTGCAGAGATACTAGACAAAGGATGGAGATAAAAACCTGACTGCGACTCTTTGGCCGTGGTAATGCCCTTAATATACTATCTTGAAAAATTAATCCAGTTAGAAAAGAACAAAAATAAACTTGAGTATGGTCTTGGTCTCTCTGGCTTGCTTTTGCATGGTCAGACATGTGATGGTGAGCTCATAAAGTGATATGGTGAACTGATTTATTGGCAGGAAGTTGTAGTGATTCTCTATTTTCCCGACAAACACACAATTCATGTCAACATAGAATGTGCAAGTAGTTTGTCTAAGAACCGTTGATTAGATTAACCCAAATATTAAGAAATGTTTCGTGCCACACGTATGCAGCGTCAAACATGTCTAAATAACCTTAATAATTACAAACGCGATTTTTGGCACATGTAGCGGGTTACGGCAGCTGCATAATTGGCAGTCCAGAAAAAAGCTGTATCGTACGTAAGAAAAATATAATTTGTAGCTAATTGGGTTAATTGAAATGAGAGTAAGCAGGGAAAGAAAATTCAAACTCAAGAAAAGACTGGTATAGTTCTGTGAAAGAACATGTGTCATATGGGTAGGCAAGAATACCCGAAAAGTAAAGGCAAATTTTAGCCATGTCATAACTTAGCTTGTAGTTTAGTGGTGGTGAGCATACAATCTTTCAATCTTCACAATTACTGAACGATTGCAGGTGTGTGTGTGTATGAGAACATATTTTTAATGCAATAAATTGTATGACTCTGGCCCATTTTGTCATGGTCAACATGTATTGAGACCATCGTGGTAACAATATTGACTTTCCACTGATCTCTCGCATTTACCACCTTGAATGCATCTGCAATTAGTCTTCAAATAAAACTATATGCAGCTAAAAACAACGAATTTTAAATTGTATGTGCTAGGCTTTGTCACAGTGTCACAAAAGCGCAAACGCTTACTTTCTGACGTAAGAATATGAGGAATTATTCAGTTTTACTATCATTTTACTAACAGTAAATATTTTTAAAAAAATATGTTTATATATTCAATATATTTAAAGCGTGGGAACCCTGTCCAACAGAGATAGTGGGTAGGGACTATTGTCACCGTTATGTTACCAAAAATATTAAAGTATTATTTCCTATTCTTGGTGGTAAACAGTAAATACCTTGGTTGTATTGCAACTCCTCTCCCCATCGCCCGTTGTGCAAATACCGTTCATTTGTCGAGTTCGGCTGCCCATCTGCCGCTGAAACATTTCTCAACTCGTAGTAGAAGTTTGTTTCGTTTGGGAATTTGAGCAATATTTACTAGATGTCTCTCCATGCATAAAAAGGCGACTTTATAACGTAGAATGTTTTGTTAGAAGCTGTAATTGTGTGCTACTCGATGATTATACTGGGGTAGTTTTATAAACGAAATTTTTCACAGGCAACAGGAAACTTCCATTGTCATTATAATACAATTTTTCAATACTACTTTGTTCGTACTTTTACGCTTTCGCAAGGGGATTTTTATAGTACAACATGCATACCCAAACTAAAACTCAAGAGTCCACAAAGAGATAATTTGATTAAGTTTATTGGGTATGCATGCATACATATCACTGTGGCCTTTTTGCTTCTTAATTGCTCGATCAAACAACTATACGCTACCTTTACCACAGATTTGGAGGAGAATCTATACATGTGCCATGTGCCTTCTATAATTATGTGTGCAACTTCTCCTTCTCCTGGCACCAAGTTGATAGTTTGTGACATGAATAAAAAGTAAAAATGAGCATGTGCAAAGGTATTAAACGGGGGAAAGTATCAGTATAACGAAATGCAACTTTCCTGCATGCAGCAGCAGTGAATAATTTCTCCATCCGCCATTCGGTACAACAAGCTCAATGAAAGTAATCTTAGCTGCAAGTAATGTCTCCAATCTTCCTCAGTTTCCCTTTCTTTAACAAGATTTCCTGGAAAACTTTGTTAGATTTTGGATACAGATTGAATTTCCGCCTTCTTATTAGAGTCCGCATGAACGCTCGTTTCCCTTCACCACAGGTTTTTTATGCACACAGAATATTAGTCGTAAAGTAGATGCCAGATTAGTCGCTGCTCCTCTACACAAGACTAATTGCAAGTTTTGGTCTGTCTTTAGAACTTTGGTAATGTACGTGAGCAGTGATTTCAATGCCAAGTTCAATTTTGTTTGTGCACACGGGGAAATGGAAAAGTCGGAATCATTTACGAAATGCATATGGGTCTGAGCGTAGTGCACAGCGTAGCGTAGAAGACATTATCTTCAGTGCTCCACTGCACGATTACGTAGCATGCAAGATGCCATGGTTGTCCAACAGTGGCATGACCATTTTTGAAGTGTCACGTAGATATTCCAGCACTGTGTCTCCTCCAGCTCACTCCCTTTTGTTATCACAACAGCATTTGAGGTACCCCAACACAGCATTTAAACATTTAATATTAAAATCAAACATTGATCGTATACATACGAGCGTGCAAACGGGGCTTAATAGTTCAACTGGTAATATATAAATACGTAAAACATGTCTTCATATTGGAAAATTGGAATGCACAATTTTGTGAGCATTTTGATTTCTTCAAGCAACAACCGCAAGACTTGGGATTTGGGATATGCCTCTTTGCAAACTACAGACAAAAAATAGACCTTGGGCATATAATAACGTGGAAATATGTTTGCTTCAAAAAAATTATAAATGCAGGTAAAATCAAGAATATCTACTGTTTTAAACAGAGATGATGAAACTTGCATGCTTAAAAAGAGAAATCTTCAGATTTTTGTATTATCAGACTCGTGAATCAGATAAAAGGATCGGCAGGCTTTATTCAGGACATAATCATTAATATAAATAGATGTGATGACCACACATGGCGGTTGTTGAGAAGAATTTATATAGGGAAGCGCTTTTTTACTTATCTATCTTACCATTGGCCTCAGTATGTGATGTTATTTCATTCATTCCTAGAAATCTGTGTTTACACATTATTAACGCTAAACGTAGCAGAACAGAACTTGCATTTTGAGCAAATGTCACTAGTCACAAAGTCAAAACTCAAAAGTTGTCCTTTCATTTTTATTTATATATCACATGTTCGATTCTCTTGAGAGACAAAAGTATGATTTGTAGTTAAATATTAATTTAATTCTGTGTTTTATTTATGCATAAGAGAAAAGATCAAGCAGTTACAAATATCGTGTTTTCCTTACGAAATGAAAATGCTAGCACAAAAATACAAATTCACGTGTACTGTGTGCCTTTGCCTTCTTTAAATATTTATCAGCAATATAAGAATTTAAGAATATTAAGAATAAAAGCATCATTACTTTATTCTCAAGAGAACTTATTTGTCAGTGGATTTAAAAACTTTCTTTTGGCATTGCACGCTCCGTGCTAGTCGTACAACACCATACTCAATGAAATGAATTGCATTATAGAGGAATATCTATCAATACTTATACGTCAGTTGTAAAACAAATCAGAACTACGACAAGTATGTTGCTCGTCGAGGTAAGTTGAGTGAGCAACTTAAAAATAATTATAAGAGGGGTTACACTTGGATCTAGCCAACGAAATTTGAAAATTTCACGGAGTTAGTCCTTTTATTTGTTTTAGCTTTGATGGCAAGAAAAATTGTAGGGTTTGAGGATGCCATGAAAAGCTTGTAAAAATAATTCTTAGCATATAACGTATAATTATACCAACCACAAATGAAAATAAACTGGTGATAAAACAGAATCGCTTTATGGGGAAACCGTACAAGTTAAATAATTCCAACACCGATCTTAAATGCGTGAGGGTGCAATAAGAAAAAGACAATGGCTTTTCGAATCGATTTTGTTCTTCCTTTTACCCCTGCTCTCTATTTTAATTTCATAGCAAACGCAACAAGAGAACAACGGCCGAGTTAATTTCTCAAAGTAATCGTATTTGTCTTCATTGGTTTTTGCTTCTTCATCAACATTTTACTTCTTGCTCCTGGCATCTTTTGCGTTCAGTGCTCTAATCCATTAGGAAGATTTTCTTCGACTGTAAGGAGAATAGAGATGGAATAATAACAAAGACAAGGCGGATATTTTTCCTGTCGGATGTAATTACGGCAAGTAAGTTGTGAAAGTTTTCATTCTTCTGAAGCTGCAAAGAGGGATGAAAATAAAGATAAAGGGATTCTTGATGCTGGTGGAGGGTTGAAAAACGATGCAAAGATCACAATCACAAAATTCCACAAGATCCAACAAAATCCATTCGGAGAGGGTGCAAATAAACAATATACCACTACTACATGTACATCATATTAACTCCCACAAAACAATAGACTTTTCCCTCTGTTCTACACTGCGGCATCCCTCTTCCTGCAAAATCAATACTAACGGAAGTGTGCCCCTATACTGTATTTTCAAGATTATCGGCCTGGATGTGCTGGCTCTTTGTAATAATAAATGTCATTGGGGATGTATTCACGAAACCCCGCCGTGGGTCTAATGTAATGACTAGACTATAAACTAATATGTAAATGCATATTTTTAACGNGTAATGACAAAGATTCCAGAATAACGACACAAAGTTTTTGGTAGCTTGAATTTGTAGCGTGATCAGCCAAGATGAAGAAAATCACATGATTGCATTTCCGCCAATATCAAAATATGCTGTGATCATTAGTACTCTCATGTATTTTAAATGCAATTTTTATCGGTGTAAATGACAATGTGGTCGTCGAACGGATATCATGGACCATATAACCTTTAGCTTTCTTGCGTGCATATGACTATATACTTAAGTACATTTTAAACAGTAAGCGCCTTTATTAAACTTAAATAAACTTTAATTTTACGTATCGACAAATGAAATCCTCACAGTTAATTTTACAGATGCAACTCATCATTCGCCAACATTTGTTTCGAATTTTCAAAAGTAATATTTATAACTTCGACTAAACCCTAGCATATTGTGTGTTAGATAAAAAAAAGTACTTTACTGATTGTCGTATGAACATTTACCCTAGAATGCAGTGTCCTCATTCCCCTATTCATGTTTCATTAGAATAGGTAGACATAATAAATCTATAAAAAATGCACCCACCAAGAGCAGCCAATTCTGAAGGTCTTTCTGAGGACAATTCTCGCTTATTTACTTACACACAATACAACTTCATTGTTCCACAAATGGATTAAGGTTTTATGCAGCCAAACAAAAGTAATCCAATTCTCTGTTATGCATTGATGGCTGTGCGGTGGAAGTGGGCGACACTTTCAACAGTAACAATACACCACTTGAATAAATTAGCTTGAATTTCAACTACTGAAGAAAAGAGAACAGAGTGTGGTTGTACACGTAACCACTATTGCAATGTGCAGTCTGTACAACTCTACAACGTGTCGACCTAATTGTATTTACACCACTAATTTTCCTGCCTTTATCAAAGCTAATAATAAACGAAGATTAGACACAGTTATTCTTCCGTACATGACGGATGGGGGATTTACACGTCTTAAAAACGTCCCCGCGTACTGCCACACATCATATCATTTATTACTGATGGTGACACTTCCACAATCAGGGTTCTTCTCTTCGTGTATATGACTGCGTTTGGTTTGAATGTAGAGAGAAAGAGACGTGGTGAGGAAGTGGGTGAATACAGAGTGGGCGTTTATGGGGTTCGGCCTCCAATTCCGGCTTAACATCTCACTCGTTCACTACTATCTCGTTTGATTGATTGATTATGAATGCTGGCATAATGGTTAATCATTTGAATTGGAAACATGATGAAAACACTCATAAACAGTGCCGGGGAAAAACGATAACGATATGATTATGCCCGTTCCTGTCACCACTGTAGGTTTCAAGTTTTGGTTCTCTATTTTCTTAAATCATTATTGCGTTCAACAACGGTTCCACCGTCTCCTGTCAAACAAAACCGCTTTATTCTTTAAAAGTTTAGGAAATTCCAAAAAGCATTCCTCCTACAACAGCAAAGTAAAAATGATGCTCTTGATGCTTTTGTTTATTATTTCATTTCATTCCGAACCTTTGTGTTTCCTGTTTCTCCGGCCTCTCCTCCTGGTTCTGAAAGTTGTACGTAAACAGCATACTCTCTTCATAGATATACAATGCCACGCTGATCAATGTACCTAAACGTACTCAGTCTTTAGAGTTGGTTACCACCGTGTTTCTTACAAAATTATTCATGTTCCCTTGCTTCATTTCCTCAGTCAGTTGCTCTCCCCGTCGTCGTGTGCGTTTCTGACAAAACTTTCTATTTCTTGTTTAGGTTTATAACAAAAATAGTATAAATTCAAATTTACCCTCCCTTGTGAATTTTCTTTGCTTTTCATAGTGTTGATGATGACGATTCTAAAGATTGCATAATTCCAACATATTCCCACACAGCACTAACCAACGCACTGCTGCTAACTTTGGCACTTTCAGCAAGAACCCTTCTTTATCCCTAACTTTCATTTTGTTGACGCATTACATTACAAAGAAACATACCATATGTCAGAATATCTACGTACATGGTAATTTTGTCACCGCCTCCTCCTCTCTCTATTTTCTAGCGTAGTTCAAAAGAAACTCTCTTCTCATAATAAAGTACAATATTGTATAACACCCACAGATAGAGAATATATACCCCTCTAGCTTTGGCGCAAAGATCACACGTTTTTACCAGCTTAAGTGTGTGTACCAACGCATACGTAAAAATTTCTTTCTACTTTAATTTTCATAACATGTGAATGTGACATTTCACATTTGACACTTGTGCGTGTCCTTTGGGACTCGTTTGAAAGAGAAAATTTGAGATGCTGAATGCATGACGATGATGAGGAGGAGAAGGACGAAAAGATGACGATCAACATCAGCAGTCCCAACTATCATCATCGTCATCAACTGTGTCGTTATCCCATAGCCGATCTAATAGAGTATGCATGTGATCGTCAAGATATTTTTTACCCCTTTATTCACTGCTTTTTTATATTATTATTATGTAGTACGTTACTGCAGTGCATATCATTATTATATTTTTTGTTCTCAGTTTCACTTCCTTTTCTCTTTAGTGCTTAATAAATCTAGGAGTACCTTATGGAAGTGATGTAGCGTGCTATAATAACATTATAATGTGCACACACACACACCATCATGATCCCCTTCTTTTCCTACCATTTTTTCCTTTCCTCTTTTCTTTTCCCCGTAAAACTCTCCCTCTTAAAGTGGTTCTTTCTGGCTGTTTCTCCATAAGCTTATTATTACACGGCGTTGTTCTTCTGGTTTTTACTAAAGTTACGCTCTTTCAGGCTCATTTCATCCCGACTTTTTGAAACAAGTTTTTTCCTAGTGTGTGTGTGTGCTGAGACAACACTTAACAGTAGAGCGTTCATGAAAACGGAATGACTCTACTTTTTTCCCTACAGGAGTCCCGTCGTTGTTCATGACTTTTGGTTGTGTACTGTGTACCGGTTTCGTTACTTTGCTTTTTCTTGCACCCGTTCCATGCTCGCTGTACTACACAAAAATAAAGTGTCAAAGTCAACGAGCCAACAACAGCAGCAGCAGTTTGACTGCTGGACTGGTTCTTCTGTAAAGACCGAAAAAAGCCGTGATGATGGTGTCGTGTTGAGCAACAAAGTGAGTGAGAAGATGCAGACGCTATGCTAATTTACCCCTTAAAATGTGCGACAGGGGTACAACAAGAACAGAACGGAGGATCCTTTGTGACTCTTTCTCTCATTCTTCGTTCGTTCTCAGGGACTTTTTTAAAACAAATTTCGTTTCATCATCGTCATGTAACGTCAGAGTGTAATATTTTGCATCTGGTGACGTGTAATAATAAGAAAAAGACGAGTAATAATAATATGAAGCACTACTGGCAGCAGAAGCTGATCTGAAAAAATAATATTGATTTTCACTATAGGTTTCGGTACTGATCTGAATGTTAATGAGCTCTCCTTTTTAGACGTCTCATTATATTGCCACGTTTAGAGCAAAGGGATGCAATGCATACTCCGTGTGATTTGAATTTTTCTAATACGGGATGGTGGTGATCATTACACCCGTTTCTACCCCACCGCTGCTACTAATAGCAAAACACATTTTCAAACAGTTTTCTTTTTTCATTTTGATTTCATTCAAAGTCTTCATTCTAGCTATTATTAGGCTTTCGCTGTATGGGCTCGCTCTGAAAGCGGGAACGATGTTATTGACTTCTTTTCTCATTTCTTGGTAAAGGGTTGGTTCTGGTTGGTTCGCTAACCTTCCCGAAAACGACTGGAAGGTATATAACAATATATTAAAATGAATTATGACGCTTTTTAATGTCACCAGCTTTTCACTCGTTACACACACTAGTGGTTACATTTTACAGAAAGTGTGAATGACTAACAACAACACTCCCATTCTACGATTTCCCCAAGATGACGATGACGATGCGTATCTTTATGGTTAGTAATTAGTGTGTTTCCTAATTATCCCAGGATAAAATAACACTCTCAAACGGAACGAATGAGAACACCACGGATTACCGTGATAAGAACAAGAGCAAAGTTTTGCGAACTGGGGATAAAGTAAGTTTTAATAACAATTCATCATAACACACTGAATAGGTACAGTAGCTCGCCTAATAATGTGGTTCACCCTTCTTTTACTATATGCCATAAATATTTAAATTATTTCTTACCCTTTGTTCATGCCTGTGTAATAAACAAATGCGGAATATGCTTACGCCACCAAGGTCTGGTTACTCTATATAATTCACGCACAAGTGTAAGAGTCGTAATATTTGATTAAATATTATTAAGTTGGCAATCTTGAAAGGTATATTAACTCTAAAATCTTACATATTGTATGGATAGGTTATCAACTCCAACTATCTAGATGACTTTGATTTGAAGAACGTTTTATTTTTTACGCAATCCATTTTCATTATGCGAAGTCATTTATTGTCAAAAAAAGTAGACATCTCGAAGATGATGATTTTACTACGCATTACGTAAACGATATCATACGCAAAAGAAATTCTGTGGCACGCACATTATTTTGGAATTCCCAGTGGAGGTTATTACGGAAAAAGGAATAAGATAAAGGTAATAATAAAAGTTTCAAACTTTTCATTTCGTCAAAATTCTACATTTGTGAAATCGATTTAATGGAATTTATATACTCAAAGTTTTAGAAATGGTGGCAGGTGTTAATATGAGAACATCATAAGGAAATTACTGAGAGGGTATATATGAAATCTGTAACTTCTACTATAAAGAAATTGCCAGTTTCAGTTTATCGTACATCATTCTTTAGAATAGATTTGATATTTTATAACCAAACTTTTTCTCCTATGTAAATCAGGGTTTAAAATGCGCAACTCCAACAATGCCAAAAAGTGAAAATCACCTGAAATAAAGCAAAAATGTCGCAACGATCTGCGAAATCAAGTGACAAGCCCACAGGTTTACTTTAATAAGTAGACGTCATTTTATACGCCTTCAAGAGTCTGCGACACGGACCAAAAGTTTCTTACGGATCACCAAAACGTTTCTCAGATAACTTTGAATGGTACAGCTGTAAGTGGAATCGTTATAGGAGGACGAAACTACAATATGACCTCAAGACAAGAAGTTAGTAAAACCTCCGATGGTGTTCAAGTGGGAACAAAAACGTTAATCGAGTAAAGTAGCGGGGTTCTCATTCCCTATTTCATGCACACACTATCAACCATCATTACAACAATGTAAATGCTTTAAGCGTACTGGCAATAAAATGTTTTTCTCCATTCTTTAATATTTAACATTACGTTTTCCTGCTAAATCCTCCCATTTCTTCATTTTAACCGCGGACTTATTTTCTCTTTGAATTGAATTTTGCGCTGTACAACTGAAATTACCAAAATATAACAAATACACACCGAAAAAGCAGAGAATATTACGACGAGGAGGCAGACAAACTAAAAGGAAAGCTTCTTTCTAGGACTACCGCATCAGCGTTCAACTTATCTTGTGTTGCGTGTGCGTGGCGAGTGGCGGCACAAACATCCAAATTGAATGAAGCAATAAGAATGCAAGTCTTCGTAGGTCCGTCCAAGATTAATCTTTCATCTAGCCGGATTAAATTGAATTATGGAGAAGCAGGTCCAAAAGTGAATTCACCCTTCTCACGATACAACTGTAAGAGCTTCTCCACCGACGACCACCAACCAAACCACAACTTTTAGTCATCGTAAAGCACTACAGCACGCAAAAAACGACCAAGCAATGAAGCAGTAGATAATCTGGATATTGTAATGTGCCTTCCATCCTCCTCCGCAAGTAAACTCTGTTTGTCTGGCCTATTAAATTGAAGATTTTACCTATATAGGCTGCCGAAGAGAATACAACATGGATTCATGTACGCAATATACACTCTCAGAAGTCAACCACTTAAGTTATATCATCCCGGATCCCGAGGTAAAATGTAATATTTCTGAAGCGAAGTTATTCCCCCTGTGGAAGGAAACCCGTGGACTAACCAAACTGCAGCTACCACACTGTTTATATTCCCGAGAAAAAGTTTTTTTCTCTATTTTTAGTGAAGATGCAACAGAACCCTACTCTGCTGTTGAAGCTGTTGTTGTGTTGTTATATTCTCTTTGTGGCTGGTTGCACTGGGAAAAATAACGGACTTTCTCTCTTACCCTCTTACATTTTATCATCATAAGCATCCCCTTATACTTTTTTTCTAAATAATAACATCTGTAATACGGCTTTTACCTTCCGCATACCCCATCATCATCTTGTTCATCCTCCTTTTTTCTACTTATGCGTCTACAGTCTAGACTCGAGACAATCCCAAGATGCAATCCAAAGAGATCTCTGACTGGCTTTTATACCCTTTCATACATATTTCATGGGAACATATAATGAATATATTGCAGAAATGCTTGCAACTATTATATATTATGGTAAAATGCGTGCGTCTACCAACCCATCTTCTTACCAACTAATATGGCATGTTAAAGTAAAGAAAGAGAAAGGTAAGTAAACAAAATCTTGTGCTAGGATTGTAGTGCGTGTATATAGATTTTGGGGTATCTTGTCAAGACCAAGACGTCAAGGCGAAAGATGCAACTTTCCCTTCTGTTTAGCTTTTTATACTTTCTCTTTCTTACCGTCAATGTGGTGGGACTTGCTGGTGGTTTTTCACAAGCAGAGAATGTTTCAATGAAGAAAGCCAATCTTAATCCGTCTTCAAGACATCTTGTCCGATTCAATCTGGGAAATAAATAAAGCTGAAGTAAACCGTTTAGAACTAGATATGTGTTGAAGAAGATGCGTTTCTCCTTTGCTTTTCTGCGTCGTCTGATGGTGTAATGTTGCACGTGTTTCAAGATCTATTCGTCTTGTTTTTCTTCCTTTGAAAATGTTAACCACCTACTACTACTACCAACTTTCCCTGGCCATCTCACAATGATGTGTAGGTATTTTCCAAGTACATTGCAGAAGTGACAGACAGCTTCTCTGAATTTTTGTGGAAAACCGACAGACAACTTGCTGTTGTTCCTGTTGTGCTTAACTCTTGTGGTATTGTCTTATTCAGACATTGGCTGTCCAGATCTGCAACTAAAAACGTGTAGCTCTGAGAGGTCAAAAGGTATTGACCCCAAAGTTGGAGTGTGATGCTGAAAACCCCATTGGAAAGCCAAGGGGAAAGCAATACCTGTCGGATTTTTGGAGAGGAAGAGTCAAGAAAGTAAAAATTAACTGCGTTGAAGAAAGTACCAGGACATGTGAAAAGGTAAAGATGTAGTAAACTAACGTACTCTTCGCGATGAAGTAAACTCCTCTGGATTTTTATTATTATGTTCATGAAATTCCAAGGGTCCAAATGATACGCATGAAGGATTTGTGATGTGTCGGAAGATGCACAGCTCCCTGGACAGTAACTAGCTGCTGTCTTCCGCTTCCTCGGTGCTTCCCTTTTTTCTTTGCTGTTATATAGAAACGTTTGATGCGGGGAAAGCGGCAGACAACAGAAAACTTACCGGTTGTTTGTTGATGGCCTTCCCAAGTTCCGGGTTTTCTAAAATGAAAGTAAAATAAAATAAAAAAGATTTTTTTCAGCAGCTTCCTTTTCCTGTTCCAACGTGATGGCATGATATTTTATTTGCCACATAGATATTCTTGGACACACTGCTGCAATGCTTCAGCATCTACCTACCTACTAGGCAGGCATTGGAGACATTTACATGTGCATCGTACAGAAGCCTTCATCAAATAGTCTTTTTCCACCCTGTCGTCCTTTTTACTTTCATTCCTTTCATTTCTTTCCTAGCTAACTGTTTCTTCTGCTAAATAAATACGAAATTTTCAAGGAGATGCGGGAGAATGCAAGAGAACAAAAAATACTTTTTTGGCTATTTTTGTTTTCCCCTTCAACAAACGCCAGAATAAATATATTTTGTTTCCCCTTTCCCTTTCTTGTTTCGGGTCTTCAGGGACAGTGTAAGTAGCTATTTATTTATGTATTTCTCGTTGGTTTGTCAGTTGTAAGACAAAGTCCAGAGGGTACCACCGGCCACTGCAGCAGCATTACCTTCACATCCCGTCTCCTTTCCTTAACAAGAAGGACATAAGAAATGGACGGGAGTTACATCTTTCTTGTTACATAGTATGGGATGGTAAGGTGTATCCGTTGTAATATGGACAATTCTCTATCAGTTGGGTGTTTTCTTGAAAAAAAAAACAATGGGATTCTAGGAACGATTCCGGTTTTTCCAATGACTATATAATAGTTTATGTAGAACCTATATAAATACGGGGAAGAAGGTATCTTTAAAGATCATGGCCATCTTATTTTTAACCCCTTTTTGTATTTTCCTCAGTTTCAAATATTTCTCAGTCGGAAGTCGGCAGTGGTGTTTCTTTCCCTAAGCAAAGCGTATCTCACTCTGGTTATGTTTCAGCACAAACCCCTGTCAGTATTGACACAGGCAAGAAATCGAAGGGGAAAATTTACAAGAGTTCCGAATTTCCTCAATACATCCACTGGAGAAAGGGAAACGGTAACAGGATATTGTTAATCTGGGGGTGATAACATATGGTCAATGTTTTTCTCAGGCGATGAGTTAAAAAATGGAAGGAGATGTCACCTCCACTAGTCGAGTTATCCATATGAGTAGTTTCTTTGAAGAGAAAATCTTTACGTTGAAATTCCATTGAAAATCCATTAACTTTCCACTCTATGAAACTTCACGTTTTCTTTAGACTTTGATTTTCCAGGAGTAGGGGGATAATTGGAGAGAAAAATGCCGCGTTAAAAGTCTTCGCAGCTGGGGCTCATCCGTATTTGCCGCATCAAGGAGATGAAAAGCAAACGCACACATACACATGAACTAGTTACCTAACACATACTGTTATGAGAACACAGAGAAAGCCTGATGTCTCCTAACACATCACATATCGAAAGGGGAGCCAAAGTAGCACATCTTAACAAAAGGAAGAGGAAAAGGTGGTGAAGTGGCTAAAATGGTTTTAAAACAAGTCCGTCTGGGACAAAAAAATGGACGGTTCAGGTCACAGAGTGCGGGCCTTTATTATTATTGTTACCCCCTCCTTCTCTCTCTTTCTACACCATTCCCATTTCATTCAAAATGAGCGCACTCACATGGATCGTCCATCTTCTTTTATAATATTTTATCACTACAGAGAGAACGGGAGGGAAGTGAAACGAGGAAATCGGAACAACAGTGAAAGGGTTTTTGCATCTTGTCTCTGGGGCGTCGTTAGATCAGAACAAAAAATGTTTCCAGACAAGATTCATGTGTAGAATGTGCCTACTTCATTATTATGATGAACAGTTACTTCCTGAGCTACTTTGGAGATTATGTAATGTACGTGTGGATCGAATATCCTTACAGAAAGTTGGGCACACTTGCTGAAGTTTTTTTTTCATTCCTTTTTTGGAATAAAGCTCTAAAAAATGTTAGTGAGAAAAAATTTTGGGATCTAAAAAGTTGACTGCGTACTCTTTCTTTATTTGGTTTGTATATATATGCATGTATTCGTTCACATAATTTGAAATTCAATATTTTCGGAACAAAACTCTTTTTAAAAATTTCATAAAATTTATGGTCTATTTTGGTTATTATGCCACGTCCAATTAGTGTGTGAAATGGGTGCATTAATCAGATAAATGTATATTCCAGAGTTTTGTGCATCTTTTTAACAATGGCCATAATAGGACAAGTAACATTCATCCTCATCATCATCTAGTTTATATTTATTACCAAGTTTCAAGTACGTGCATGAAGTGTAGCAAACAGTCAAGATGCATAGAGAAGACCAAACTGGGAATAAAAACTGCATAAACTATATTGGAAATATAGGGGATAAAAATTCATTTGTAATTCTTTTTTATCTTCCATGTTGTGACTGCGAGTACTCCCCTTTCATAATTAACTGCTCAGATTCAACCCCTTTTTTGCCGTGCTGCATGCGCTCATCCCAACCCGAATCAAAAACCAGATCACCAAGTTCTCTCTCCCCCGTTCTCTTTTTTTGTCTTGTTAATCGTTAATATGGAAAATGAAAACAGAATCCCTCAAGGACATTGCCACCACCGCTTTGTCCAAATATTAATAAATATCTCTGACAATGTTGCTGGTGAATAAAAGGGCCATTTGAAAAAAATGTACATACAAGTTAGAGAATGGAGAAACAACGTTCCGGACTGAGCTAGAATTGAGCTTGTGCTGTTGTGATGATGCTGTAACTGGCACATGAACTTCCCCCTATACCATAATAGCTAACGGTACGTTTTTTCCCTAAAAAGTTTATAATGAGAATAAAGGCAAAAATGGAATAAAATTTTTAAACTTAATGAACTCTAAAAGGGTTACGCTATTAGGTTATGTGATTATTACTTACTACATTGTAATTCCTTTATGGACCCGCTTCCATTGTTGATCGTGCTGAGCAGACCCCAAGACGCAATTCTATGCTGCACTTAAGCACACGACGATGCATTTTTTCCAGTCACAGTGGAATTCACACTCTAATATCGCTCTGGTCTGTTCCTCTGCTGCAAATGCATAAAATGCCATTTGTCCGTTCGGTGCTATACGTAATTATGATTCTGTTTAGTTTTTATAGTCACAGACAGTCGTAATTATAATAATGCTTAGGACGTGGCTTCTGAACAAAATTTAACGGAGACAAGGACGCCAATAATCAGAACAAACGGACAAACTACATGTACGATGCAATTGCATCTCTATGTAAAATGCAGTAATGTGCATGTGGCGCACCCCATATACTTGCATCTTTAACAAAAGGAGTATTTTAAAAGGCAAAGAAGGAATATTTTTGTCATTTATTATGCAGCCGGCGAAGGAACATTGTAATGGACCTGAGGGAAGGACGAATATTTTCAATGCAATAAAATGACAAGGGTAAATCGTCTATGTTTTTTAAATGGGGGAAAGGGTTTCATGAGCCATATGCAAGGGTTTTACATGTTATGAAAAATAGCAGGATGCATTGAACCCCACGTACAAAAAAAGGAGGAAAGCCGTACATTGTTACCGTCATTTTACTATGATAAAAAATAATAACAGAACTCCCATTTGGTAACTCCTCATTTTTTTATTTTCACACAAAATAGGCAACAGTCTCGTAAAGCTGTGAGTCTGTTTTGTCACGCATAATATTTTGGTGGTGACCTACCGGAGACTGCTGTGAAGCAGACAGATACTCGTTTACTATAATGGGGAACAATTATGATTATTGTGATGACTGGGACGATCCAATGTGTGCTAGTAATGAAGCAAGGATGTGCTCACCTTATTAAAAAGCAATAAAAGTGACAGTAAATAATATTTACTGACTCATTCATTTTGGTTGCCTTCAAAATTATGAAGAGTAAAGGGAAGTCTTACGTTCATACGTTAGATTTCCCATGCATGAAAATACCTAAGCGAATATGTAAAACATCCAAGTTGAAAATGAACAAAAATGAAGACAGCAGAAACCTTTGTCCAGATTTCAGGCAACGTATGCGAGATATATGCTTCCTAATTTCTAATTAAGTAAACACATGCAAACGCTTGCAACTGTAATCAATAGCATGTGAGCTTGTCATTTACTCATCTTATATGAAATTTATGTTATTTGTTTGTTTTTCGCAAGCAAAATACTGAGACGATCAACAAGAATTTTGAGAATAGCACTGTTCTTTGTAATCAATACGAAAGACCATTGTATAGGAAGAATTCCATAAGTTGTGCAAAGGTATATGTACTGTATTCGTTGAAGGCCATTTATTTTAAGACACCATTTGACATGACATGCCATGTCAAGCTTGCTCCTTAGGAATAGATATAAACCGAATTTTATCGTCTTAGGAAATAATTAGAAATAGGTTCTTACATTGCGATTGCGAAACTTAATTGATGGAAAATTTTGGCAAGGTCTTTGTTATCAACGTCCTTTCGGTTAATTGTCACTGCCGAAAATGACTACATCTAATGAAACTTTTAGATTTATTGTCTTTCACATTTACTTCGCACCAACGAAATGAATGGATTGCTTGATATTGTGTCTTTCCTTGTGTTAAAAAATTAATATCGCGATAGGCCCATCCAATTATGGAGAATAAAAGTATGACATATAGATCGACATGTATGAGCCGTGCATATTTAAAGTTAACGCGATTATACTTGATGACAAGAGCTGAGTAGCTAGATAGGTATGTCGGTTTAATAATCAGTGGAAAGCCCAGAACCTTCTCAAGGATATTACGATGACCTTGATTTTTGACATTGATCATGTATTGTCAACCATGCAAGCATTCACGCATCGTTTAATTTTAGTGTTCTTAGGAGAAGATGGTGCAAATAAATTCCGGCTGCTTTTTAAATGCCGATATTTGCAATTACATATCGTTCCGTTTACTTTTATTCAATTATACATTCAGTTTGCAATCTAAAACTATTTATATTACAATACGTCTTGTAAGAAAATAAACATATCTACGAGTTATAATAATTTTATGAATTGGCTGAAAAAAATTTCAATATAAAAAGAAGGCGACCCTTTTAATTATTTTTAAGCGATAACATTAAGACAGTTAGTGTATTCATCGCGAAACCGAGAAAACCTCTTGCCTCAATCTCTCAATTTCAAACGACCGTTTATAATATTATATGTTAGTACACATGCTCTGGTAGTAAAACTTAATGAAGTGCAACTAGAGATTACAAGAAAAAAACAAGAAACGTTTTTGTTAATAAATGATATGCATGATTGAATGTTTGAATGTGTTTGAATATAAAATAACCGTGTATTTATGTATATCATATTTCAGTTAGACATTTTTCTCATGTGTGCAATTTTTTAAATAGAAAATCTTAAAATTAGATAAATGAGTAACATTGCAATAATGAGTGGGTTTGAATAACAAAATAATTCATACAAGAACAATTACACATATTAATTAATAGACAGACTAACGAAAATGACTAATACCCATATGTGCTCTGCACCCCCAGACTCACGATCATACAAACTCTTAATCTCGCTAGCCTGATCAATCACATAACTAATAGGCATATAAGCTTTATACGTATACAGACTAGTTTTAATCCTTCAAGGACAACGGTTAACGCAGTCTACTCCGACTGATTTGTGAAAGCCGCCTTCTCTTGAAAAATCGCCAAATTGTATGGAAGGCTGTATCGCCTTTACCAAAATTTTCTCCATCATCAATCGTCTGTGGCATTTCTTTATTTAGCGTCTCGGGCAAGAAAAGTCCTAAAAATGCGCCAATAACAGCTATACCTCCAAAAACCAGTGTCGGAAGGGCACTACCCAACGAATCCTGAGAGTCATGAGAAAAAATGTGATCATTCATAATGACTGCACGAATGAAGGAAATTTTAAAATGCAGTAATATGTATATGTATATGTACCAGTAAAATTATCTCTGGTGCTAACATTCCCGCTCCTCTAGCGGCCATGGTAGTGATTCCCACCACGGAATTCCGAATGACAGTGGGGAATAGCTCGGCTGTGTAGTTGTAGCAAATGGCAAATGAACCTGCTACGGCGACTTTGGCCAGCATAGCGACAGTAACTGTAATTGTACCTACAATCATCACACATTAACGAATGTGAATATCTAAAAACGCTCAAACGAATCGTGACCCTAACTCCATAAATACTGTTGCTGATTTTAAAAAAGCTTAATATAGACCACCTTACCATGAGGTATAAAGGCGATGATAATACATCCAAACCCACCAATAAACAGTAGCGCAGAACCTAATGATCGCCGCCCCGTTCTATCCAGCAACGTAATCACAATAATGTATCCAGGTAGTTCCGCCAGTCCATTAAGAAAAGACATTAAGTACGGATTTCCTGGGAGTGTACCGATATTAAAAGCAAGGCCATAGTAAACTAAACTATTAGCAAACCAACTGTACGCCATGTTGAGCGTCCGTAACCGAAGGTTTGGAAGTCGGAACAAATCCAAAATTCCAGCCCGTTGAGCATCAATTCTGTCAGGGTCCTCTGTAGGTGCCGAGCTCTGGCTTGACTGACGAGAGCAGTCTGGCGTCGGTTGATCATCAGAACGTTGCTGCTGTTGATTGTTGTAATTCACAAAGTATTTTCCATTTACTTCAATAGCTTTTGAGGCAATTGCCAAAGCCTCTTTGGTTCTTCCTTTGCCCCACAACCACCGAATGCTTTCATCAACCAACCTATTCCAAAGAAAATTCAATTAGCGAAAATGCAGCTAGCAATACTACATGTCGTGTCCCTACTACATCCAGAAAATTGAATTGTACCCACTGTATAATTTATAGACTCATCCCAGAACTGACAAAGTGCTTTCAATTTCTTACTCACCACCAATGTCCTAGTAGCAGGATTGCATGGGAAGCATAAATGACCTGTAGCAATTGATCATTTGGGAGTAACCAAGCCCAGAAAGCAACTACCATAACACCAATTGCAAATGTAACGCTAAACATTGTTCCACAAAGCGTCCGTCTAGTTGGTCCCACTAATTCCATAGCTGTTTCATTCATAATACAAATTTGCATCATCATCAATTTGTTGTCCTACATTGCATTGCATTGATATGCCGCTACCCTACCTACCCCATTCATTCATTCCACTAGGTAGACATATTCTGTCGTGTACATTTAAATGAGTTATTGGTTCGTCATCAACTCGAATGACAATTTGGTATTGCAACATTCTTTCTTTTTACTACGTATCTACATATATATTGCCTGCCCAATTTATTTTGAAAAAAAAAACACTTACACAAAACGAATCCACTGACATATGCCCCTCCAGATCCGAATGCTCCATAAAAGAATAATGACACGGCAAACAAATAGTAGTACGGCATGAAGGCACATGCCAATCCAAAAACAAGTTGAAGTACTGCCGATACGTAGAGAATAGGTTTTCTTCCAAAGCTAGACAAAGTGATGATAATGATAACTTTGTTTACATTTGACATGTAGTACATCACACAAACATTGTAATTGAATTGCAAAAGAATGTTTCACCGATAACGATAATTTTGTGCAACTTTGTTTGTTGAAACAACGACAAACCATTGTAACAGCATTAAATATTTTGCATGTAGTGAATGGTCAGTTAGGAGTACAACAGTGCACCTGCTTGCATACAAAGTAGTAATAATAATATTGTTTGATGAGGTGATTTTACCTATCTGCCATAGATCCCAAAGTGACAGCTCCACAAAGGACTCCTAACATGTAAATTGATTGAAGAAGTGCGCGCATCCAACGTTTGTCGCAAACGAGATTCCACTGAAAAACACGGGATCATGTGATGTAATAACAGTTTAACAAAGATTGATTTTCAATGTCTCTTACATCAATCACTTTTGATGTCGGATAGTAGGTCGGATCATAGAAGTAGTGACCGCCACAAGACACGGTCTCATTTGTTAACGTTAAATTATCAACCGTTCCAAACTTTAGGCAGGTACTAAGTTTTCCATCCGACTCCATTGGGATGTAAGGAATTAACTCCGCCACAGTGGCGTTATTCAGTACATCATCCACTTGAGGGATATAGCACCTTTTCGGCAAACAAAAAAGTAATTGTGAAATTGATTTACATGTACAAAGTACATTTGAATTTTGTAGTGGATAAAGTACAGCATTCAATGAAAAACAACGGACTATTTACAAACCCCGTCGGTTGGTTTTACGCAAACCAAAATGCAGTGTTTATACAAAATGACAAAAATATTTACACAGTCTTCAAAATAAACGATAGATTTGGAGTACTGTTATCGTGTACCTGGAATCTGGCGTAGGTGCAGTGAAGGTCAGTGCCAGCATGTGAATTCCAGCCAAAAATGATGTTAACAAGTGCAGCAAATGTTGCCTAAACTGGTATGGCCCAAATTCACCTATACATTTACAATAGCCATTTTTATATGAAAGAAAAAGTGCGAAGAAAAAAATTCAAAAAAAAATTGCAAACGCTTTGAATTAAATTATTTAAAAAATTTAAAATACAAATATATATTTTGTCTTACCCAGTTGGGTCATGATTCCTTCCAACACGGGATCTTTTTCCGACATAATGAGATATTATGTTTCACAAAAACAGCACAAATATTTATGAAAAGCGCACAAATGTAGTGAGTTTTTTGTCTTTTACTTAACCGACTAGAGATTTACCCAACACTGAAGCCTATGAACTTCTAGCCAATGACTTTTACTGTAAAACTGTTAAAGCTCAAAGAAAGCTTGCATCGAATTCCCTTCACGCAAGTTCTCTGTGTGTGAGTAAATATGAGTGTTTTGAATGTAATGATTGATTTTCCACGTAATGATTAGCAGAAGAGTTGAGGTAGTGGTGGTAGTGGCCAGGTAAGAAATTTATCTGTGTTATTCTATAGGTATGTTTTTATTATCAACGCAAATTATGATTATCTTTGAGTATTGACATGGAATATTTTGCAAATTAATCGCATGAATTCCTTTCACATCGCCTGTGCGAAATCTATTGATGTTCTCTAGATATACCTGCGTTGTCTATATGGCTATAGATATAAACGAAGGCTGCTTGTGGTGGTGTAGAATTTTTGGCTACCCCTCCAGTTCAAAGTTGTCGACCAAGTGATGTGTCAGCAACAAAGGAATCNTTGTGGTGGTGTAGAATTTTTGGCTACCCCTCCAGTTCAAAGTTGTCGACCAAGTGATGTGTCAGCAACAAAGGAATCTCAGTTTTAATAACTTTGTGATTTCTGCGTCCATACGAGTATGTAGTATTAAGTTCATTCGGCCAAGACTTAAATTAAGGAAAAAGTGAGTTGTGAAACCAATATATAATTTATTGAGTTGTAGAGAACCACTCGTACAGTATATATGCTTATATTATTAACATTTATTAGATTCTTGTTAAAACGCTAGTGGTGTAATAGTGGCTTGTCGCGACACACACTATCTTGGAAAAGAAATCGAATGATCAAGCTATTACGGACGAACAACATACACAAAAATGTAATTAACCACAGTTTTAAACATTCTGTTTATAATGTCACGCAGTCAGTTGTGAACTATGCACTTGTTCAAACTGAACTGACCCAAAAGATGCTATTATAATGATGATGGCAACACTATATAGCATTTTGTCATCCTGGGGCCAGTAGTGTCTAAAAGGAGCATATCAATAATATGAGTGGATATATCACAGCTCATATATGACAATCTTGTTATCAGTAGTAATATCAAAGATTAGTAACTCCATTAATGGTAATAATTCATCCGTTACAAGTGAGGGTAGGTACCTAAGCGCAAATCGATTACATTATCAGTGTACTATTTCAATTCCCGTAGAGTGATTATATTTAATTTTAACTACAAGTGCATCAAACTGTGATGATGTATGATGCTGCTGGACGAGGAAAAATGTACATGAGCACAGACATAATAGTAGTACCCTAATTTAATTACAAATCAATACGTGTGGCTTGACTACACAAAGGTACTATATTACTATTACGAACATTAACGACCACGACCATGTTAGTAGCATGTGCTGTTCGGACAGATGAATAGGGGTAGCCTATACTGTTTGTAAAGGGACCGACGGGTTGAACTGGTTGCCATTGTAACAGGATAGCTACTTGGTTACCTTAATTTTTGTTTCAATGGTAACCAGTTTAACGATTAATAAAAGTGTATCTATTTACTTCTCCCTCCGTTTGTCTACATTACTCCGCTATTTAGTAAGTTATTGACGCAGCCGACATTTTGGTAATACCAATTAATAGTAACCAGATCACTGATTTGACCCTCAATACTGTAATTAAAGTTAAAGTCGGAAGGTATTAATAATTAAAACCAAGGGTGCGGTGGTATGTTTTTTGTTTGTTGTCTTTACATGGCTACACTGGATTACCGATTCGCCAATGTGCATGTGGCGTGTACTCGTACGCACAGCTATATGTACAAACAAAAAATGAAATTTTATGTTTGTGGTCAGAACGAAATAGAGAGGGAGAGAGAGCAAATTTGTCAGGGACAGTAAACTTTACAGACTGAAAAATATGCAAGTCTTAATGTAAAAATAAGTGAATATTAAAGCAACGTAGTAAAATATTTAAGCAAAAATCAAAAGAACATTAAAAAAGGAATACAAATGACATAATTTACAACGAAGATATATCCGGCTGCATCCAGCATTTAATGTGAACTTTCCAGTGGCATTACACAATCACACCCACGACAGAAGCATAATGGTAACTGAGCACTGCCGTCAATAAGTCGGCCAAAATGTGCTCATTCATTTATTCACATAAATAAACATGTAGCATCAGCATCCAAGTTCATTCACTTTGCAAATTTTGCTCTTAACGCGTCACATGAGCTTGCTTTAATGTACCCAGTTACTTTCATATACTTGTTGTCAGGGATGCAGAATCTTCCAACGGTTATAAATTTCCACAGATCCTGAACTTATGAATAGTTATTTCCACGGTCAATTTGCAGAATTTCCATGGACATAGTTTACAAATCGTATTTCGTTTATTGTAATTTTGTCTCAATTAAAATACAGTTCCTAAAATAAATACTGCACATATGAATAAGAAAGACCCCGAGGAAACGACGTCGTTCCTTTTGACACTGTTTAACTTATATTCACGCTTCTATTGTATCTATGGCGTAGTCAGGAATTTTTTGAA
>JAHZNE010000460.1:0-20224 GCA_027744055.1 Callyntrura sp. NNG-2020
TTACCCACCACGCACCTTTATACGGGGTGTGTAGGGCTATATGGTTGTTATTTCCCGACAATACACGCTGTGAAATAAATAAAAACCCCTGTAAAAATGCGTATTCATTTCCTCAATGCAGTAAAATTGTACAAAACTACACACAGATAGTGCAGAATGTGGAGAAAGCGAGGGAGTTATTTCTCCAAAATTTATGAGTGAAAACAGAATATCGTTTCGTCGAAAGCGTCTTCAATCTCAATCTCAGGTTTATGTCCGGGGAACATACACTACACAGCAGCAACAGCAACAACGGCAGCAGCAGCCACAACAACAAAACAGGAGGAGAGGTACTCAAGTAAAAAGCTGAAAATAGGGAAAATCATAATGATCATCGTCATCATCAACACATGCCACTTGAAATCATCAAGCGAATACAAGAAATGTGCGCGATGATATTCCAGCACCCCTTTTCCCTAAAAAGATGGTTTCAAGAAGGCTTTCCGTCGTTGAAACACACACAAACAGAAGACTGAACACAAAGCTTCTTGCATGCAACGTGAAACCACTATTTTCCCCTTTACCAGCCGCAGCCTTACACCACCACCAGGCATACCAGCCAGCCAGGCATAGATGGATGGATATTGACTACTTTTGACTGTATAAATGCTGCGGCAATAATATTATCTTCCGCAATTCGATATGGTGGTGGTGGTGGTGAGTGGTGTTGTCAGTAAAACTTAAAACAACAAAAAGACACACGTCGGGTATTAAAGGAAAGAGCACATATTGTAGAGTAGATAAACCCAGAGAAAGGGCTTGCAAGGGGAAATGTTTGTGGATTTTCAAGGAGCAATTGTCTGATTGTTGGGTACGCTAATGGCTGATGTAACTTTAGAGTTTATTTTTAGAATTTATTTAGCCATCGTCCGATCATGTGGCAATCCTCTAAAAGTTACAATAGCATTTAATGCTTAAACGGTTTTATGATGAATTTGGGGGCGTAATGAAATTATGGCAGGCATTGCATTGTTGTGATGTAAAAACGGAAGTGGATTTGGATAAACGAGGTCTAGCAAGATTAAATTTATTTGGGATGATGTAACTGTAACTTTAACAATATTTCGACAAAAGGAGTTTGACAATTGTCTGATTGTTTGGAACGCTAATGGCTGATGTAACTTTAGAGTTTATTTTTAGAATTTATTTAGCCATCGTCCGATCATGTGGTAATCCTCTAAAAGTTACAATAGCATTTAAAGCTTAAACGGTTTTATGATGAATTTGGGGTGTAATGAAATTATGGCAAGCCTTGCATTGTTGTGATGTAAAAACGGAAGTGGATTTGGATAAACGAGGTCTAGCAAGATTAAATTTATTTGGGATGATGTAACTGTAACTTTAACAATATTTCGACAAAAGGAGTTTGTGTAATACTAGAGGTTCATCGTGTATGTGGAACTTTTCACTTGTTTTGTATCCTTTTGTTTTGCCTCAGTAAATCAAGGTAGGGTAACTTTTTAAAAACTTTTTTTGTTTTTGTTTGTTCGGGTGTTATGTGGTGTATACCTTGTTTGTAGGAATAAATTTACGTAATACTTTGAACACGCTGCGTAACCACACCTTTGGTTGTTGTAGTTTGTAGTACAAGGACTTCCCAGCAATCCTTTTGCCGTCGTATCGTGGTAGAACGGAATGGAATGACAATAGATAAATCCTAATCCTCGTTTTAATGCGGGGGACAAGTTGACTACCGGTTTTTAATGATGTAAGCATACACGGAAAAAACTTGTGGCAATCGAAAATGTGTATGTTAAACCAAGAAATGAAATGATCTCTTATTGAAACTTTGTCATTCGACGTCATTAAGTCGAGTGTTACTTTTAGTTTTCCCCAATAAAAAATGATGAAAAATGGTTCCGAGGTACAATTTAGTTTTTCTGATATGGATCAGCAAAAAGCATTTTCATACATAGTCAATAGAAAGCAAAGCATCGTGTCAGATTGAAAGCGATTGTAATTTCTGATATTGACAACGCCCCTGGAGGACTGGGGCCGAAAATATGTGGTTGTGTGCCGCAGGTCCTAATTTAAATTTTCGGGTTTCTTGCATCAGGATTCTCATCTATCCACTCAAGTGCTTCCATAAACTTCTCATTTGTATTGTTAAAGAGTATAAGACTTCTGTTACATGAGTTTTACAATGCTTATATATAATCTGTATGCTTATTTAAGAAACCGAACTATACCCATTACATCAATTTGTCTTTCTTCTCTAGAACCTCAACCGTAACATTTATTATAAATATCGCCACGCCGTACAAAACATTTATTTATTTATTTATTACAAATTTATTGCAATAGGGCACGCTCTAGCATCAAACTTTTAATTTTTCGATTTCATTTATTCTCATTTCGCCCTGGAAATATGAAAATACAATTAAAAATTCTCCGGAACGATGGGTTTAACGACATTAATTCTCAGACCACGTAGGAATATCGCAGACTTTTCTTAGCTGACTATCGCTCAGGGTAATGTGATGATACAACACTGCTTTGGCGGGCTGTAGTGGGAATCAATATCAACCCGACCGTCAAAAAACAAACTACAAATTACAAACACATCTATTTTGCATTATAACATCCTTCCAGAAGGGATGTGCATTGTGCACCGGGATACTAAATAAATTGTGTCATACGATTTTTTGTTGTGGTCATGTTCTGTCAATCTGCTTTAATATTGGCATAGCAACACGGTCAATATTATTTTTATTTTATTAGACATATTTGATAAATAATTCGAAAAAGGTATCATAGCAGGTCTAAAATGTACGGAGTAAGCAAGTGCAAATGTAAGGCAGAATTCTCAAAATTTCGTCAATTTTTTTCTAGACTAGTTAGTACATAATACACAGCATAGCAGTCAGCAGCAGCTCACTGGAGTAGGTATGTACTGTATAGTTTGCAATGTGTACTGTACCTTGTCTGCGTTTGTTGGGAAGATGGTGTTGTGAGTTGTGCTATTGAAATTGAAATGTAGCATCGATTGTTTCTTTCAAAAATATCGATAGTTGTCGAATCGTCGAAGGACGAAGTAGGTCAACAATTTTAGATATTTCGAATATGAGGATTAAACCGACTCACCTTATAGCTTAACCTTTTGGTATTTTATATTTATAGAAAAATTTACGAAACCACACGAAGATATTTTGTACACACAAGAGTTTTTAATATACAACGTGAAAATGGAGGTGTAATCAGTAATCTACACTAAATGTAGGACGATTTATCTTAAGCTAATACCCCGGTGTTAATTACTAAGATAAACAATTGGTAATTTACTGGAATTCATCTAAGGCAATTTGCAAGGCATTTTGAATGAATATAGGGAGAGATACACAACGGGGAACAGAGAAAACCAAACAGAAACGCTAACAAAAGCTACACAAGAGAAGCAACAGAAGCCTTTACGTACATCTTCCGTGACATTGGGCAACTATGAGAGTTACCATTGCTCCAAGTAACCTGCCATGCCGAAGATGGAAGCAGTGTCGATTTAGCAAAATAAAATTGAAATGCGTTTGCAACTTGCAACGCCATTGCAATAAACAACAAAGGAAAAACATTTTAGCAACAAAGTAAACGCCATGAAAAGCGAACAACGTAATGAAAGGGGTTGTCGAAATGCTCTGGTAGAATGGAAGATTCGTAATAATTTCGACACTTGTGTTGTTTCAAGGATTTCATGAATTCTTATCTTTCGTTTAACTGTTTCTTATCTTTTGTATAAAATCGAAATATATTATCGAGTCCAGTCCGTAAATGTTGCTACACAATGATACCATGGCAAGATTAGTAATTTGAAGGGGTCCTTCAAAAATCTGGCTTCGAACGAGTAATGACCAGTTGGTCCTAATTTTGGTGTAATTCGTTACAGTTAATCACAGTCAAAGTTTAAATTCATAACCAAAAGTGCCCTTAACATAACTGATTTTAGATTGTAATTCATAGTTTACTTAAAATAAAGAATGTTAACTTATAAAATTGGAATTACGATCTCTCATCTGAGCACCTAGTTTTTTGTTGCTTTTATAACTATGTTCCTTTACTTAATATACCTAAAAAAAATCGCTAAATCTTCGAAAAAATAATCGAATTTTACAGTGTCAGAATTATTGATTTCGTCATGTTTGTTCTATTTATTAATATTATTGGCCTTTTTAATGTGACAATTTCATGCGTGTAATACTACAATTGAATGAGTGATCAATGATCATCAAGAAATCGATGGAACTTGCAACTCCCAACGAGACAATATACAAACATGAAGTCTAAAACATGAAATTCATCGGAATATAGGAAATATAAGAAATACCTTCAGGTATGGTAATACAAAATGTACCAATATAATATACAACAGCTGCAAATGTTTGTATGCAATATGCGCATCGCACTCCGTAATACACGAGTTGTTTTAGACGAAATTAAATGCGTAGGGGGGAAGTGAGAGAAAATTGAAGAATAAAAAAATGTATATATCGACACTAGATAATTAATTACTCATTCATTCCTTACTGCAATGTTGTAACTCTTTCCATTCCAGTAAGCAACTTCCAATAAGCTATTTAGGCATTTACACTATGTAAGGTTACAAAGTGGAATATGGTGCATGCCTTATTCGCATTTTCAAAGTATGCAGATTCATATCGTATACCTTTTAAATGCATTGAAATTTGAAATGCATACTAATCGGTTACGTGTATATTAGTATTGCTAAACATTTTTATGCTAAGATAAACAAAGGATAATTTTGCGAAAGTTTTCTTCAGGTAGAAGTGTGAAGGCAGGTTTTTATGAGAACGTTCCCGTTTCCAGGAGCTCCATAAAAATGCACGCCTATTCACTGAACAATAAGGTCTTTTCCCCCAAACTGCGTTACATGCCAAAACTAGATCATCCGTATTAGCATTATATTAGCATAATGCAGTAGTATTATGGCTTTAGTCAAATTGTGAACCCGGCAACTATAATGTCTATGAAATGGTGAAAGAAAAAAAGTGCCATTAGCCCACTTCCCAATGAGGAGTCCCCGCAGTTAGGAATTGCTTTCAAATGGAAATGAACGCTCAAATGGTTAATAATGTATAAAGTATCCGTGTTGAATGAATGAAAACAAAACTGCAGTCTATAATTCAGAAATGTCAGTGAAACCTTTCATCGATTGCACCTGTTTTTCCTTGCATGGTAGATATTAATGCATAAATGCATATGAACGACGTATAACCAATTACGTAAGAGAAGCAATAGAAAAACAGTGAACACAACATCGTAGTGGACCGACGGACAAACCTACCCTAAAATAGATCGTTTAAATTTAAATATTGTTTCCATTTATCCCTGCCAAATTCAATTGAATTGGGAGCGTATGACCAGAAGCGAGCACACGCCCACCCCCAGACAGATACAAGCACGACAGGTACTGCTTGAAATGATTCCAGTCCAGTTCAGGTATGTTTGTAAAAGGTACAAATTAAAGTACTTGTTACGCACACGACTCCGTGGTTGCTTCTGCGTAGAACTCTGAATCACAAATACACTTCGTTCAAGTTGAAGTACGTCGTACGATATAACGAAGAAACACCTGCGTACACACACAACCTGGAGGGATATAAATAAGAGTGACCAGTGATCCTGATCCGATGCAGAATGAAATCATGCAAATTTATAGATGATGCAGCCTAAGTGGATATTAATGGCCCTTTGCTTGTGCGGTTTCAGAGCAACACTATAAAGATGTTTGAGGCGAGGTATTTGTGACACACTTTTTTTTAAATACGATACATAATCTCATTTTAGTACCAACAAACACACATCATTGGCCAAGTATCTGTAATATTTAGCCAAAATGTCAACATTTTATACCATCATTCCATTTTCATAGAAGATTTAACAATTAGTGTACTTCTGAACAAGGAAATATATGGATGTGCCGTGGTAAGTCCGTCTACCATGCTGCACGTAGTAGTACAATCAACTATGATGAACAGGAGTGACGAGAGAATGCAAAACCAAACTAGAGGCCAAAATACGCCAAAACTCATGTTATCTAGTGTTGTATATTTTATAATATTTCTCCGTTTCCTCTTTATCTCCCTTGTGTGTCGTGTCATGTTCCTAGTATACTGACATGGTTCTTTGGAAAGGAAACCACTTCATTTTATTATCATTAAATTTTTACCATGCGTATGCATGATTTTTTTAACAGAAGGAGAGGACGCGAATGTGTAGTGTGCATACCCATTGAATTCTTTAGCGCAACCGATAACTTTAACATCCTGCCAAACAAACTTAAAATTGCAATCTGCGCACAAAACGATGAATGATTTTCTGCAAATGGTGTTGCATGAAATAAAAATGCAGCGTAGCGGCATCAGCAATGACTCATAATACACAATGAATGAAAAAATTTGCATATTTATTCCCTTCCACTTTCCATACAAAAGGCAGAATCACTCCAAATCTGATTACATGCAGTTGTGCAATGCGGCGCTATCTTGTTCCACATCACGCAACGGGAACAATACAAAAAAACATCACCAAAACGAGGCTCCTTGATTAAAAAAAGGAGCATTGCATTTTGTATTGTATCTCAGATCTGCTATCATTGTTTGCATGAAATTTCGAGACAAAAGGAAACTATACAATTTCGTATGGGGGGAGACATACAGAAGAGTAGTGTCTAGAGCAACATGACAACGACGAATATTTTGAAAATTTTGAGTATTACATAATTTGGATTGGAATGGACATCAGTTGTGTGTTTGATTTTCGTCATACGTACGAAAGAATAAAAAAAAATATATGAAAAATATGAAATGACATAGTCGATAGTCATTTGACTAAAAACGTTAAAACAATTAAAAGTGTCACTGGAACTACCAAGTTTTCATTAAGTGCCACTTCCACATGATATCCAAGTTAGACAATTTTTGGTAGAGATTCAGAATTGCAATTTGTGATTTGCTTCGTCTCTGCATGTTGTTATTTCCCCTAATATCGTAGTGTGGCACACGGCATACCGAAAGCATCTTGAAAGATTCAGTCTTCTCTGTCTGCCACCAGTATCGCATTGGCGCAGGCATCGTGTTCAACAAAAGAGCTAATATCCAGCAAACAGGCAAAAAAAAGAAAACAAGAATACCATCAGGTACATACTTTTATACCATGCATGTCGTTAAATATCACTACAAAACAATATACCCATCCACATATCTTCTCTTCATTACACGTTAAACTATTGTGTGGTAGTTGCACTGCACACTAATGCAGTATCTGCTGGCACTTTTATGTGTAAGTAATCCGTAGTGTGTGTTTATATATCGGATTGATATGGGGATACATTGAACGAAACCCAGGCCAGGGTAGTCCTTTCTACCAAGGTAAAGCAAATGTATATATACGCGATAAAATAATATGAGCAACCCTTTCCATTTGGAATCTTCCTTGTATTTCTGGCATTAGAAACGTAACATGCTCAAATCGACAGCATTTACTAAATCGTGTCACCACAAAATGGACAGAAGACACGACAGTCAAAGAAGAATGTGCTAACCGACTTGCAGTAATGCTTAAAGTATGATGCTCATAATTTATATATAAAAATGTATGAATACTAGTGCTACAGCCCTTTAATGTGTTATTTGATTAAAATTAATGGCAACGCCGTATTAGAACACGTTACTACGTTCGCCTCGTACGCATATAGTTTTTCAATGTAACTAAACTCGTATAATCTCTTGGTCGTGGTAGGAGCAGTGGTAAAATTTAAAGCGATTTAAGTAATTTAAACTAACTTTTAAGAAACAGAGCGTTATCGCAAACTGTTAGGTTTTAAATAGTGAGTACATATACACAATTGAATGCACGCCCAACCAGTTTCGAACATAAAATGCAGAAAAAATGCAAAAAGTTTATAATTGAATATTATGTCAAATTTATAAAAAATTAAATTGTCCCTTCAAATGTACGCTATGTTAAGTTAACACAGATGCAGTAAACATGGAAATCTAGAGAAAAGCATTCAATTGTAGAATTGACATACGATTTTTTTTTAAATGACGGGATGACGCGACTGTGTTCACAATTACATAGAACTGTGTATATGTATTAAAGTACAAATTCGAAAAATACAACATGGAAACCCATTAAATGATATGAATCAGCCAACAAATTTATTAAATTATCGAAGAAATGACTTTTCAACTGTATCATTCATAAGTTCGGCATCTTTCTTCCCAAACTTCACAGCACATTGCTACTAAAAGGCAGGATTTCATCAAAAATGAATCCAATTATTATATAGGAACAATATTATGTTGGGTAATGTAGGGAGACCAAATTTACATTTGCATTACCCGTGGTGCTAGTTTTGTGTAAAGGCATTGTGAGTGGATTATGGATGCAGTCTGAAGTCTCAAGTCTGAGATGAAAGTTTGTACAAGTATGTAGTCCGCACTCCACACGTGGTGGCATATATATCTTGGTGTAAAACTAGAGTGGTTGATCTCGTCATTTAGATATGCTTTTTCTGCTGCTGAAGCATACTTACTCTGGAGCTTTAGAAATAAAGCAATGTCCACCAGACATCCAATGTAGAGAAGGAGCATTAATTATTTAAAAATAATTATAATTAAAATTTTAATTGTGGAATATTGCTGTACTGTTACTGCTGTATACTGCTGCTGTGGAAGTCAACATTGTTTCAAACCAAATTGGGAAGTCGCATTTAAATACAACATATTTTTGTACTTTACTCGAAACATTTGGATGGCAAACATTGCATATTATATAAAAATTACATTTCTACGACGACACGTGGTATATAATAGAAATCATTCATCAAAAATATACTTAATTTCCAGTATATAACATCCAGTAAAAAATGAACCGTAAGAAAGAATAACCGATTGGTTCTAAAAATACAAATTTTAATTTCTTTCCACCACCCTACCAGCTACTTATATATGACAACTAGGAAACGGACAAACAGCTGTGCTTTTATCTCCCCAAAAAGCATACACAAGCGCCCGTTCCTTCAACTGCAACTGGCCTATTCTCTTCGTTATTCCTGCTCAAGTATATAATAGAAATCATTCATCAAAAATATACTTAATTTCCAGTATATAACAGCCAGTAAAAAATGAACCGTAAGAAAGAATAACCGATTGGTTCTAAAAATACAAATTTTAATTTCTTTCCACCACCATCACATACTAGCTACTTATATATGACATCTAGGAAACGGACAAACAGCTGTGCTTTTATCTCCCCAAAAAGCATACACAAGCGCCCGTTCCTCACAACTGCAACTGGGCTATTCTCTTCGTTATTCCTGCTCATGCATAGTAATTCCGTATACCCACATAAAACACTTACTTGCATCTATCCGCTCTCTGCTGTCTACATCCCGTTCACACTAACAACAACACCGCATACACACACACACACTGACTAGCGAGACTATTTTTTTTGCAAAAGGTCATTTTCTCTTCTCATTTTCATGTGCTCCTCCATCCAGTCAGCCCGTTTGACTTTACTTGAGTCCGTTGCACGCCTCTCTCTACCTTTACAAGATACATGGGAGAAGCCTAGCTCCATTTGATTGTGTTATTTTATTCCCTGCCTGTTATTATCATCATCAAGTTGTATTTACCACCACCTATTCTGCCAGTGCAGTGCTACTACTACTAGTTTTGATAATATAGCACCTAGCACCTCTTCTTATTCTTTTCCCAAAGTTAAACTTGCCGTCGTCGTGCCACCTATATGTATCATCTCAACTTGACTCTCGCACAAAAAGCGTGACAGGACCACATCCACACATAGAGTTGTTCCTCAGCCTGCAAATGGAAAAGAAGCTGTTGTTATTGCAGTCTGGTTTCTCTGCATAAAATCGGATCTGTCGGCTTTGAATATTTGCTACACACCGTCGTCGTCGTCAGTCCCAGTCATACCCATCGGTGGTGGTTAGTGCAAAACTGTGTGGAAGGATATTACACAACGTAGCTGGGGATCCAGGTCCTGCTTTTAGCTGGCTCACACCACCACCAACACCAACCATCATCATCCGGTCCGGGGAGAGAGTCTGGTACTTTTATTCGCTCAGTTCCTGTCGGAGGAATGCAGGGAGAGGACCCTTCTTTTTCTTCTGCTTCAAAATAAATAAAAAAACTGTCTTTTGGTGCCCTGCTCGTATAAGCGTGCACATGTGTCTCTATCGTACGATATTTGAACAGCAACGTGTCTAGACTGTTTCCACGTTCTTTCTCACTTTTTGTTCGCCTTCTGCAAAATAATAGCGGCTGTTGTGTGTGTGTGTGTGTGTGTCTGTGTCTGTGCCTATATATGCACTCTGCAAATTCTTATAGAGACCGAATTTTTGTGGAAAAAAGTTGAGAGCACATAAACACTCCAGTGTGGGCATAGACCAGCAGGATCGGCATTGCAGTGTGCGGGCTCGCTGCTTGAATTCCATAACGGCATATAGAAAAGAAAAGAAAAATGACTTTAAAGGGGTTGGGCCCTTACATAAATAACTTGAAGTACATACTGCTGCTCTTGTGTAGGGTTAACATTTGACGGAGAGTGTGTGCCACAGCAACTGCAAATACTTACTGCTCTCAGTTTGTACCTACGCGAGTACCTGCGGGAAACAAAAGTGATTTTCAAACACGACTTTACTGGCGAGTGTCTTAAAAACAAAATTTTTGACATTAACAACCACCACAAGTCTGAGTGAATACCTTGACGTGTCTCTGCGTAAAACAATAAACAACTCACAATACCGTTTGTTTTCGTCAAAATTTGCAATTGATGAATAGCCACAGTATAACTTTAATTACTAATTACGAACGAACAAAAAAAACTGCTTTTTTATAATCAGCAGCACACAAAGTTTTGGAGTGCCAATTATCTACTAAATATTTAACCCTGTTCAATATCCCTGCTATATTGTCATTTTACTGTAAACGTGTACATTTTGCTACCTGAAACGAACGTCTCTTCGACAAAAAAAAACGGCCCACCTGCCATTCACTTCTACCAGCCATTTATTTGCACAACGGCGTACAGGTAAGATGAAGATTCAAGTTCTTGGTCTATTATTACTCTCACATGACAACATTTATTGGGATGATTACTTTGTCCGTCCACTACTAGCCTTCACTTACAGCCAAATAGGCATTTTATAAATATTCATATTCATGATGATAGCATCATATCATTTCCCCTGCATTATTACTGTAAAAGAATTTATGATAAGGTCGTACCTACCTACGTTGTTCTCGTATCGCTCCGTCTTCCATTGAGTTTGATGCCCTACCAGTCCCTCTATATATGTCATCCGTAGTACTTAACTCCAACATTTTTCAACCTTTCAATTTATAAATAGCATATATTACTGAATCCTCTGTACTCTGTGGTGTGAAAGTGCATGCCCATCTGACACATGCAGGCACAATTGATTAAAAATGTTATTAATTTCCCACATTTGCGCTGAAACTCTGAATTGTAAAGATTACCATGGTTTAATTTACTTGGCATTCGACATATGGCGTATTTATTATTGGCCTCCTCCTCATCGTCATCATCATCATCATTTGCTTATCAATTTATTCACGTTGTTTGTAATTATGTCGTCAAGTAAGCAAGAAATTCCAGTTTATTCATGCATCCACCCAACAACAGTAGTGTGCTTCATGCAGAAATACTTTTTTTGATGCACATGTGAGGGAGTGGGGAACACAAGTTATCATTATGATCCTTTTGGTGTTCTCCATTTGTAGGTTCTCTCTCTCTCTCCCCCACACATACCCATATCAAGCATCTTTTGCGTAAAAAAGCAACAGCGTGTACGTACAGCAGCGTCTCTTGCCTTCCATATCTCCGCAGCAACTCTATTTTGGACTGAATAAAAATACATCTTTCCTTTTGGGCTGCAAAACGAAACCCAAGTAGCATGACGCTTGGAGTTGCATTGTATCTGCAATCTGCCGAAACGAGTAGCCGTATTGGCGTTGTTTTAGAAACTTCTCTAGTATTTTCCTCGCCCGCAGTTACGCGACTTACCACCCAACCAGGCTAAGAGTAGAGGGCAAATTATAGATCATCCATTTCTGCTTGAATGCAGACATTTTATTGATAACTAGTCCCCTCATCAAAGGGATCATATCACCCACCGACACACCAACATATTAATTTGGGGTCGGGCTCTACTCCGGTTTCTCAAAAGTGCACCGTAGCGTGTGTGTACACTGTACATGTGTATTAGTAATCATTTTCATATACAAAATGGAATAATTCCATGACACTTTACTCTGATCTCTTGAATTGACACGAGGCTCACCCTCCTGGCAAGATATGCAATAAGACGAGCAATTTAGGAAGAGGACGGGTAAACATCCAGCTTGTATCGTCATCATTATTATTATTATTTAACGTCAAAAGGGCAGAGAAGTGCCTTGTAAAGATTAATTTATTTGCCTTTTTGCCCGTCATTGCAAAATAATCTGACTGGATTAACATTGCGGGGGAAGAAGAAACGTAGTTCGTTCCTTTTCGTCGTCCGTTCCATTACTAGCGAGCGTTGGAATGCAGTTGGGTAGTCAATGTCTATATAGACTTTTTGGAGTCAAATCCAAGTCAAGTTCAATTGAACTTGAACAGTTGAACACATTTTTTTTTCTACGAAAAGGGGAGAAGTTTCACAGAGAGTCAGAGGAGCTCAGTATTTTATTTTATTGCTGGAGTACATGCATATTTATTTAGTTCCAGAAAACAGTGCCAATTACAATTCATAACCATTTGGAATTCCTTGTGCACTCCTTCCACTCCCCACTGCCACATACGCTTACGCGTATAAAGTTGCGCAATACTTGAAAGGGTGGTGGTGGTGGTGGACCAATCAATTTCGTAATAATGAAGTATGTATTAAAAAGTGGGAGAACATAATTTCATCAATTTTTACGACAAACTGTAATGTGCTACTTGTGCTAGCCAATTTTGTGCTCTTGTTCTCCTCCCCCTCCCTCGCGCTTGCCTTTTATTTATATTCCATTAAATTTGACTGTCTTTTTTGCCACTGAAGAAGTTGTCGAGCTGATGTAGTAAGTAATAGTTGGTAGTAAACTAACGCCATAAAAATGACAGAGGCAGAGAACCTTTATGTTATTGTTTCTCCGTGTTGTCGCTGTGGAGGATATTACATACACATTGTACAACAATAAATAAATACTATTTACCATTAAGTCGTCTCAGTCACCAGATAAAATACAACTTGGTTATTTATGGTCACTCCTGCGAGCTAAACAGGTGGGGCTGGTTGTTTGGAACAGAAAAAAGAGTGTTAATGGAAAATAAAAAACGATTGAATGGAACGGTCTTCCATTATTTATTATTTTATTTATTTTTATTATCACCATCATCGCCATCCCATAAAAAAGTGTATATGATACGTATAATTTCTATTTACTATTTACCCTCTAAAGTGAAGTAGGTGACGAAAAATTGTAATTTGAGCATCCTCATCATGTCATCCAAATAACCCCCTACATCCAGCAAAAAATTATCAACATTTTTGTACTCGTTTTTGCACTCTTGTGCTCAGCTCTTAAACGTCCTTTGTCCTTTCTTGAAAAAAAACAGACAAGTCAACGCTGGCAGTAACGCTATGTGCTACATGGCGTCGTTCGTTTTGTTGATAATCTTATTTGTTTGTCCTTTCTGGTTGTTTATCGATAATTGAAAAATTTACTTTTGGGATGGCAATACAAACGTGTGTGTGTATATATATACAGCGTTACGTGTACTGTGTACTACACTATTTACCATGCATTATTGAAAATCATGTTATATTATGCCTAATCCAATGTGTACATACACATATACACATTTGCCATTTTTAACATGAAGCATCATGAACTATCTTTGTGTCGTGTATAAACATGTTTACCATATTAATAAGCTTAACTATCTATGTCAGTTTTGGAGTAGTGAGCGCCGTCCACTGACACTGCTAAATGCTGCTGACGGCTACTCTTTTTTTTACCTCGCTCAATAATACAGACAACTCTTTCACAGTGTTCCTCCTTGAATACCAGACAGCCTGTTGCCAATCATTTTGCCACCACACCGCGTTCTGGCACTGGCTCTCTCTCTCGCACATCTCACACACACAACAAGCCATGCTGGACTGTCTAATAGTTCACAGTTCATTCTCTGGTGCCGGCGGCAAGCAGAAAAGGAGATTTTGTACCAGAAATGTGAGCCACGACGATTTTGAGGGTAATCTGATCAGTGGATGCTCATCGGCATATTTTTTTGTAGTGAATAATGACTCTTTTATGAACCAATTTCGGGTACTTCAAACGAAACACCAAAGTCGACATCATCTTTTTTCCTTGTAAGCAGCACCTGGCGCCTACATAGTCAATAGTACTACCTAACTATGAAAACCTAAATAAATGTTGCGGTGGTGGTGGGGACTGGCTGGATGACGACGATAATGATGATGATGCTAGCGTGGTTATCTCGTTGTGAGGTGGACATGATTTATCCAGGAATGATGTATATAGTATACCTATGCACGTTTATGTCATTAGATCGACAAAATGGGATGGTGGGATACCACCCTTTTTCTTTTTTCATTTCCCCCAAATTTACTACATACGACACTTTTGTCCTTCCATTTTCCCGTTTAAGTTCGATTAGCTTTTATTTGTTTAGCTCGTTTACGACCGTCGTGCATGAGAATGAACCAGGGTTGCCCTGGCGTGTAATTATTTAGCTGGCATGCCTGAAATGTGGTTTGGTGTGTAGTATTGTGACCAAAGTAATAAATATATATTACAACAATAGCTGTGTATTGATACAAAAAATACATTGCACACCATACACAGGCCAGAGTGGCATATAGCCTGTGAGAATAAAATGGAAGAGTGTACATGTGAGAGAAGATGGTGTGACGTCTCCTTAATTTACTGATGTATTTTCGCACTTTTTTTTCAATTTACTACTTCTACTTCTACTCATGACCAATATGATGATGATGATGATCATCATCATCATCCCATAAAGTATGTCCTGTGTTGGTTTAAGAACAGCCTTCAATTGTATTTGCGATGTGATGATTAGGTATGATAGTTTGTTTGGAATAGTATTCACAATTCACTACTTGAGCATCGTTACTATAATCGTGTACACACACACACATATATATACTCATAAACGACATTAGTGTACACAGTCAAGGCTTTCTACTTCATAACGTCAACCGAATATAATACACAAATAGGTAGAGAGATCAATTTATAGGTTTTGTATGACTCCGTTGCGTTGCTTGATTGAATGCCTTTGGATATGGACGAGCTTCAACCAGCTTCTCATCGCATTGTATCTAGTATCTAGTTATCATTTATTGTTTGGAACAATCAATACACTACATTTTTTAAGCAGGCTCATCCATAATACGATTGGGTTATTCTGTTTATCCTTCTTGATTTATTGATATTTGTTGTTGTCACTCACTCAGTTAGCGACAGTTAAGAGCTGGCTTATGGGGTTCATGTGTAAGAATTGTTGGAAATGTAAAGACGATGATGATGATGATGATGATGATAATGATATATATATATATATATATATATACATAATTTATAATGTACGCATATAGACATGACATCGAAGTGTTTTTTTTATACCAAACCAGGGTTCAGGATCATCAAATTTCATTATTCGCCCCGAGTTGTTGTGACTCTATCATTGTCGCTTTGATAAGAGTTATTATGGACTCTCTCTGGCAGAAAAACAACTGACTGATGATCCGTGTCATCATATGGGAGAGCTGAGAGTAGTGGTTTTTGGTGGTAAGGATGATGACAACTGGTAAAGCCGAGAGATGATCTCAAATCTCCAAAGATCTTGCGTGAGATAGCTGTTTTTGTTGTGGTTTGTTGCAGTTGTGCTAATACACAACAAATTCAAACTGCATAATAAACATTTACTGCATTTCGTCCATTTTTTATGATACTGTATATGTCAGATCCAGAGAACAAAGAGCAATTTAAGGGCAATTTTTCTCGCGATTTTGGCAAAAAAATCCTATTTGCATAACACAACACGTATGACTTTTACTGCAAACTGGTTGATCGTTTTGGTAATAGGGGAAAATGTTTGATAAGCAAAAATTATGCAGGAGATCTTGTTCATGTACACTACGATCTACGGGATTGCAAATTCCATGCACTGCATCACAGCATGGATCAGTGTGTGTGTGTGTGTGTGCTCTGTGCACCAAACCAGTTGAAAGCGAGGATGACGGTGATGCTGGTGGGATCGTATGTCACACCAACGCAATAACACCATGTGTCAACCCTAGTATCTTCATAAAAATAAATAAAAAAAAATAACTTCTTTGTCTGTGACAACACAATTTTTCTGTTTGTCAACATAATACGTTGGGAGTTGGGGGTGTGAGGGGTTGGTGGTACTAGTAGTAGTAGTCCTAATAAGTGGTAATCCCCGCTTGTTTGGAAACTTGGACGGTATGGTATGACGTTCCTAATCAAATTACATATATAATCATTAATCGCCTAGATCTGGATTTGTGTCGTGTATTCCAACATGTCATGTAGTGTCCGTGTTTCGCAGGAAGCTTATACTGCGCCAGCACTGTAACAATATCTCTCTCTATCTTAATGACTTGTTGTGAGATGTACCGCCAGGCGAGCATTTTCCCATTGCAATGAATTTATTCCGGCTACCACTCCACTAACTAACCATGTAACATTGTTAGTGCATATATGAAGCTGTTTGTCGCTGCTACTCCGACCAACTGCCCAGTTGACTGACGCTCGAAGGAGAATGTAAGGTTTAAAGTGTACCTAAACGTTGCTAGTTGCTACGAACCCGCCAGATAGTAACAAGAAAGGTCAATTTTTATTAGCAGTTGTCCGTGTAGGTATATCCCTGTTCCTACGTATCAACGAGGAGTTTCAGGCTGTGCAAAAATTTTCAGCGGTATCATCATCATCATCATCACCAGGATATCGCAATGGCAAGGGAAAAACTTGGAGTGACATTTTTACGGCGTGCATTATTATTACTATTATTATTATGTTTTATTGTATGCATGCATACTACATGTTTGACGACAAAGCCAATTTGTAAGAGCCCAGTAGTAGACCACTTGGTGATGGTGACTAAACTGCAAAAGCGTCGAATTCCTTTGTGTGTACATGGAGTAGAATACAAATTCGTGTGACGACGCAGTTCAAAATCTTCCTCGACCGACCACCACCACCAACAGCTTTCATCCAGTAGTCACTAGTTAGTAGTTACATTTTTACTATTACTACCACACGGTCGCCTCATCTGCCCCTTACCACTACAAACCATACTTTAAACATCCTATGCATGTTTTCACTATCATCAGCGTCAAAAGTAGAGAAAAAAGTGTTTGCGAAAAGAAATAAACCATTGGAATGTACGGTGAGTGAGTGTCTAAAACGCCATAACTTTATGCGCCAACCTCCCTTTGTGCATCGTGTCCTGCTCCTCCTGCTGAAGCGTGGTGGCGTGGTTCATGGTTTCGTGATGGTGGTATCCCTACTCCCTACACACACACACACACACACTCCTTTTTCAGTTTTGCAGATTTTTTCTTCAAACTTTATGACTTTCACGTTCGCTTTTACGTTTCTCTTTATGCTCCTTGTCTTTCCTTTTGTAAAGTTGTAAAAAGTAACAATCAAACAAGGCATGGCAGCAGGATGATGATGATAACACATCTTCTCTGGAAGGCATGCATGCGTATCAGTGTAATATGTACGCTGCGCTGCTTTGCTGATCACAGTGTAGTACACTGATCAGTGATCACTTTTTCGTACAGCGCAGTGCAGTCTTAGCTCTCACTCCTTGTCTCAAGTTACCCCTAACCGTGTGGTAATGCGTTATAGTGGCCAGAGTTCCACAAAATCCGAGCAGGACTGTCCCCTCATAATATAAGCTTCTAGGTTCAATTTCATTCACTTCTCTTTGAATTTCAAAATTCAGCTACAGATCGATAGTTTGAAATTGTGGAATATTATCCCACGCACAATTATACAACATCCCGTATATTAAATGGTTACTGCAGGTAGCATCCTGCTCCTTAATGACACTGCTATACTATACGAGGTCCGTGATATTACTAATGATATGTAGAATTATATGCTAATTTCATCTTCCCTGCTCAGAATTTGCTTTTCGGGGATTCTCCTGATCTCGGGGGAGTCTTCATTTGTAGTATGATCCTTCAGTTCGTTAAGGCTGGCTGCAACTAGTATCCATGTAGCTATCGTTGGGTGTTATTGTGTCCTATAACTGTTTTACTTCTACAAGGATTCACTAAACTACTCGTGGAGGGGAAACAAAATCAGTGGTGGTGGTGGTGGTAGAAATAGCATTATTCGTTAGTTATAAATATATCGTGCATAAAAAGACGTTCCACACAATGGGACCAGTTTCTTCTTTCTTTTGCGAAGAGTCAACTTCACTCTTGTTTTCGTCGCTTTGTTCGTTAGATATTTAAAGACAAAAGTAGAACAGGAATACATACGAATGTAATAGTACTCCTTTGCTCGTATTGGAGTGACTGTGACTTGTTACGAGAGAACGCTACTACTATGGAACAGGCCATTGTTTCTATGCATGCGCGGCTAGTAAAACGTGGAGCGGTTGTTTGTTTTGTCAACTTTTTCTACGTTTCAGTTCATTGAAAGCAAAGGAATGCTAAATAAACATTTGCAGTGTACCTTCAATTTTTTCAAAATCTTGGCTACGGAAACGAGAAACGTGACGCTTTTGGTAAACTGTAAAAAGGGGGAGAGAGGCTTGGGTATAGAGTATAGAGAGACGACAAGAAGCGATAGATTTAATACCTCTGGGGTGTGTAAGTAAGTAAAATACTTAAATGACGATGATCGAACTCGTGCATGGAAGTGGCGGATGATAAGAACGTGATTGGTAAAATCGCAGCATAGTAAATACGCCAAACTGCAAGTACGTGGCAGAATTAGCAAAAATCAAATTAAACTTGAGCACTCCATTATCCGATTATGTATTCAAGTTGTTGATTTCTTCTTTTTTTTCTCTCTCTGCTGAAACTAATAAAGATAAGATCGGTTCAAGAAAGAGCAAAAAAATGGACAGATGAAGATCATGCGATGCATGATGATACAAGAAAAAAATTGCTTCAGTGGGGTGCTCCTGTTCGAAAATAAATACACACACGACATTTATTCCGACAAGTGGATCAATACGTACTACTGCTGGGGACGGAGACAACACCCCAGCCGAGTAATAGCAGTAGTAGAACGCATTATATGGTGTATCGTGATGGGGAATCATTTTAACATTTTGTTGGCAACTGTAATTTAGGTATTGCGACGATGATGTTTGCGAATTTAATCGCATCAATTTGTGTCGTACAAAAATCGGAATCGGGTTTGGTAAAAGTGTCTTAAAACTGTATCAGATGTACCCACTCATTATTACTATTACCGAAGACGACTGTGCTGTCGACGTAGAAAAACAAATTCTATCAATAGATTACTGCAGAGCTGTAAATTCTTACGCCATGTAACGGCTTCATACATTCGACGCATTCTTCGATAAAATCTTTTATTTGAATCGGAGAAATTAAAAATTCTTTTTTTTTGTGAATTCAATCAAGTCGGGAATTTACGGTTAAGTTTTCGCATTCCATGTAACAGGTCGGCTTTTAAGAATTTACAGCTCCGTCCGGATTACCGATTGTGAGCATACGGTAAACAACTTGAAACCGTCGCGTCAATGCTGAGTAGTTAGTGCTATTGTCACTATATTTTTTCTTGTAGTAGTAGTAGTGATGACGATGATGAGAACAAGTACGACAAGAATGTGCGCTGGCGGTGGTGGTAGGGTAAACTCGGCAGCAACATCAGCAGACGTTAATTTATTGTAATTGGTGTGAGTGTGCTGTATGATGATGATGATGATAATGATGATTGCCATTACGAGGTTGTGTTTTTGCGTGGTGGGAAAGTCTTCCCGATATAGCGTTGTCGGGATTTCTATCTTGTTGTTGTTGTTGGTATTGCCCCTACAGCATTTATTAACTACGGAGAGCATTTTAATGCTGAAGTAGTTTATGCGATCAGTATGTTTGTCT
>JAHZNE010000461.1:0-21340 GCA_027744055.1 Callyntrura sp. NNG-2020
CGAACTAAAAACATTTTATATGTAAAAACGATTCGAGCTGAAAAAATCTGGGTAAAATGTTCTGGATAAAAAATTATAACTTAAATTTTCTGGATACAGAGGTTATAGCTAAAAATAAATTCGAGATACCGTATTCTAACTAAAAGTCGTTCTAACCAAAAAATTCTAGCCTGGATCAGAGAGCCGAACCACATAGTACGTGTACGTTGTTCCATTTGAAAAAGATTACACAGTCACCTATATCATGAACCACTCCGAAAGAGAATTTTATATCCCCAAATCCCAGCTGCTATATTTTGCGTTTTCAACGGTAGTTGTTGCAGCACGTCTATTTGTAGGTAAAAGGAATACAGAAGAAGTCGCGGATACTTCCTTGCTGGAACTAATGGTGTTAGTGGAAATCAGTGCAATTCTGCTGTAGGCGTCCTAAAAGTATTTGTCTCCGTTTGAAGGGATATGTAAAACGGTTTATTAAAGTCGACGCTTAATATGACAACCAACAGAAAGTACTTAAACCAAGGTTTTATGAAGGGTAACGCAGCCAGATAACATTTGCTCTTCCGTTAACGAGATTAAGTTTGTCATGATTTCACTTGATATTGCTATAATATAAAGGCCTGATCTTGCTTAGATTTACACCCAACTTCGTTTCTCAACCACTTTACATAATATCCCGAATCTATTCTCCAAGCACTTATGCATTCCAATGCACTTATGACCAAAGGCACAGACAAAATGTAAACTGAGAAACGTGCGCCATACGTATGCCGTTAAGAATGCATAGAGGCTTACACGGAAATAACGACGCAAAAAGTTTTCCAAGATAATTTGCATGTCAAAGTATGTAATGAATGTTGTAAATGACACTAATGGAGAAAGTACATGTAGTCGCAATAAAAAGGCCCTATAAGAAGATGTACCTAAATGGCTTTCCAAACAATATGTTGAAACCCGAGCATTGAAGAACACTACAGGCTTGACAATTAACAAAAAGAAAATACAGCAAAACAGAACAGGTACATGGCTGGGTATATGCAAAACTTTTTTCAAAGGTGAGCAAGCATGCATAATAGTATGCAGTCATGCTTGCATTTGCAAAGATAGTTTACTTAGTTTTAAGAGGCTTTTGTGCTAACAGCAGCATTTTAATTAAAGAGTTGGATCCACACTTTAAAACCCGCGCTACATTTCAAAATTAATATGGTACTGAACCGCGGAGTGAATAGTCGGAACCTTTTTTTGTAAATAACAGAAAAGAACCAAATTATTCTTACACTTACCAACCCCATTGTTTAAATAACTTTTTTTCTCAATTTAAATCTGATAGGGATATTTTAAAGGAAGAAGCAATGCAAGGCATAAAAAGTTGATAGAGAAATTATTTTTACTAACTTTGTCTGAATTCTAAAAGACAATGTTATCTGCTCGTAAAGCCGTTTAAGCTACTTACAAGCAAATTCAAGTTTAGTGTTAATTATAAGTAAGCTACAGAAAGTTTATAACTTTAAGGTACATATATAAATGGTGTCTACAACTATAATTACTGTTTGCTGGTTTTTTTTAAACGACTATAGTTGTTTAGCAAAGTACAGTGGTAAGCAACTTTGTATCATAATATAGTTATGATTTTACTGCTGAATTCGACGTACCAATCCTTGAAGCACGACTGGCCCAAAGCTTTTGTCCATGTAAAAGCAGATGGCACGTAGTTGAAATTAAAGGTTAAATACGTGAACGAAAAGGAGCGATATACCATATCCACGTCCCATACTGCTCACACAGGATAAAACTTTCTCTTTAAAAAACCTGCTGAATCCCCTGGGAATGCAAAAGGCTTGTCTGGTGTCACAAGAAAAATGTATCGTTTTACATTAAACCAACCCCTCTTTCGGGGAAAGTGGTAGATACGCCGATTGTGAAATTGTACTTCTTTTTAGTCCATGTTGAAAACAAGCACATCAGAACGAGTACAATCGTACATAGTCTTCGTTAACAATATTAAATGTTACTCAAAACTGAAGTCAGTGATCGATCGTTTTACAGTGTCGTTATTCAATTTAATACCATTACGACCTTAGATCATGTTTGTTTGCAAACTGAAAAGAGAAAACGACGAAGGGACTGTTCCATCTTAAAATGAAAAGTAGCATTTGAAAAATACAAGAGGACTTTTACTTCAGCTCAATGAAATCCTTCATTGTAAGAATGAGTTACAACAATTGTTTTTATTTATCAAACAGATTCACTTCTCCTGACTCATCTATATACAAAATTTAAAAATTAACGAAGTAAATATCTATATATAAATAAGCATTGCCCACTATACTCCACTGCTCAGTGTACAGCAAAAGGAATTTTTATTTCCCATCCAATTTTCTTGATCTTGGTGTCATTCGAACGCCAACAAAATAGATTTATGTAATTAGGTCCGGGTATGTTTAGAAATGGCGACACCAATTAGTTAATTGCAATTAATTAGCAAAATCGAGCAGAAACTAGAATTTTGCTACTATTTTTGATACAGGAAATGCGTTCTCTTTGAACGCATGCTACAAACAGTAAGCTAAACAACATGCAACAATCGGTTTGCAACATTTTTTACATCTATACATATATTAATCTAAATTTCCACTGATCAGCATACAATAACTGAAGACATTTATTTCTGAACGAAGTTGTAATAATTGGGATTTTTGTAATAAGGTATCCGTATGCTCAGAAATGACACCATAAATTAGCTAATTAAAATGAAGTAAATAAATGCAGTAGAAATTGGGTCATCTTTAGTTTTATGCAACTAAAACTGCTTTCATGGTGCAGTGTATTGTTGAACTTGAACGCATAGTACTTAGAAATTGTCAATTTGGGTTTTGATTGGATATTTTTATAACGATTTGTAACGGGATATAATAGAATCTATAAATATTTATAGACGGGACACTTCAGAATTTGGTGTCATTCGAAACGTAGAAGATTTTGTTTTGGTAATAGCATGTCTGTCAAGACTACACCAGGTATTTAATAACAACACTGTCCGTTATTATTTAATTTCAATTAACTAATTAACTCGAACCGTTTTTGTTAAGGTAAAAATGATAGTTTTATGTGATAGTGAAAGCAAGGAAAGTTGGACTGGTATCTATATTTGTTCAATATTATGGCAACCAAATACCTAACTGCAAGTAATCTTAAATGAGTTTACCAGTTTTTTGTATCAATTCCTTAAAATGATGTGTTTTTGATGAAATTGTTTTGAACATTTGCCCTCAATTTGTCGGCAAGTTCCTTGTAGCTATGAAAACCACCATGAATTGAGGCTCAGTTAGATGGACAGATAGCTCTATTATCCTTTTAAAGTTGAGGCGCACTTGAAAAATTGTGTGAAAACATGGAAACAGCTCAATATTTCTATGTATTTAAATACAGTTTTGTTTTTTTATATTCTGCTGTGTCACAATCTTCATGCGGGTCAACATTAATTAGACTATAGTAAAATCAATAAAACTGGCATGCAAGAACATGCAAGCTAAAAGTTGTTAAGTTATCACACGACCTTGTAAGAAAGAAATTATGCTATTCTAAGATTAACTAATATTAACTAATTCTATTAGTTAATCTTAGATGCTATTTTCTACCAGCAATTACATATTTTAATGATTACAATTATTATTTACCAGAACCATTTATAAAAGCAATATTGTCAAAATTGGTCCGTGTGTTTCTTTCAGTTCAGTGCCAACTTCAACACAAATGCAAGTTTGGCGTTGTCTATATATATTTATTTATTAAGATCATGACAGCAATGAATCATTTATCAAATTATTATTTCTATCCAAAGATGTTTAATCTAATTTTCCTCCAAAGATGTAGCTAATATGCTTTCACTACAGTTGATTACATCATAATCCTTTTCGCACATAGTTTCAGCAAGCAGTACTAAAGCAATTAGAAGTCATTTATCAGGTCTTAATTCTCTTTGCTGCACTATATATTTTGTAAACTTGCCCAGACACCACCTGAAGCAATTCTGGAACTTATAAACAATCTCGCAACATCATAATAATGCATAGTGTATTAATGGAATAAGATTGTTGTACACACACATATGTGTTACAGTTACTAGTTTACTAAACAGTTTATGTCCTAGTCCTGTTGTATGAGGAAGTTGGCTCTTGCTTGATGGTAGTAAGTATAAGTATGCATACCGTTAATATAACTCTTTGACCATTGTACACATAAACCGGAAATAACGTACCTTCCCGTTATACAAGATTGCAGTAAAAAAAAGTGCGAGCCATTTTCGAAATTAGTGTTGAACCAAGCCGTAGCTCTGTTGTAATTTCTCCTGGGTAAATATTACTTTCTTTTCTTGCAGCTGTGTAAGAAAAGGTATGCTTGTACTGAGCACTGAACGACCGGTACTATCTGACAAGAAACCATACAAAGAGTAATCATCTGCCAAGTTGCGTTTCCTTTCCTGTCTGGGGAAATTTGCTGTTATCTCCAACATAAGATACACTCCAACAACAATAATAAAACACTGAAGTACCAAACCATCGCACTCTACAATCTGCTGAAGAGAAATGAGAGCTTTATGGATGCAAGGAATAATACATAAATTATTTACCTTCACGTAAAACGTATATATAAAAGATATTGTGGCAATACTAACCTAATCCTACTTATTTCGAAGTATTTCAGTACATTATATATTATCAATATACATACTTTAACCACCAATCCGTTCTCACTGAACGTAACAAGTGCTATATGCTGTAATAGAATATAGGGAGGACTCGATTGATAGGGGTTAAGATGGACAATATTTCATGACCATCATCAAAAAATCTTTCATCGGTATATCACTTGCTATTGTAATAGTGAGTACATGTTATGGTATACGAAAGATATCCGTTCACCGATTATCATTATCATAAATCACAATATCCGCCATATGTTAAAAGAAATAGATTCCTTAGGATTTTGTTTTAGGTAAGCATTTTCCTTTCTTCAGCTCTTCATTAAAATATGTGGGGATTGAGGATATTTTCGTTCCAGATAAGCGGTTAGCCGACCTTACGTTTGAATTTAGCTCTGGATATTAGCAATAAGTACGAAATCCTGAAGCTTATCACAGCACATAATGGAAGGATGAGAAGCATATCCATGCATTTTTGTCTACAGAGAGCGTTCAATTCTTCCATGTTACTATTTATGCAGAACGTAGACGGGTGAGCTAAAAAGTCGGTCTTTTCCTTTAGTGAGCTGTGGTGATACATTTTTATGCAACAAAATGCACATATAATATAGGCCCTCCCAAGATGACTCAAGATAACCCTGCCCAGGGAAGAATGCTACAGCCCTCTGAAACCATAGGGACGTAGCATTTATCTTGTGTCATTTTGGGCCCTCCTACAATTTCAACTAGCATTGGCAGCGTTTCTACAATTTTTGCATTTTTTATACGTGGCTCTATGGAAAATGCCAGCAAGGGCGATCTGATGATAGCAAAGAAAATATTTGGAATTTGTCGCGTTTTGAAATTTTAATGGTCTCCGCTCCGTATCAATCTCTGCCTAAAGCCTACTGATTGATGCTTATACACAAATGCATAGTTTTAGCGGCACAGAATGTTTCTTCATTTGAAAATTGTATACAATTTCCCTCCAATTGATATTGTTTTGTTGGCCAGCCTCGAGTCCCTCTCTTAAAGTTTTGGAACAAAAGGGAAAAGCTATTGGGTGTGTTTGGGTTTGACTTGAGGTAGCTGCACGATTAAGTGACACAGCTGACAGATACTGCATTCAATTTCAATTTCTTTCAGATAAGTACTTTCAATTTCAAGTCGTGCATGCATGCATCGCGATGATAAATGTAAACTTTACAATTTTTTACAGCATTGTTACATCGGTTTAACATCACATTTAAAACCATTTTGTAAACCTTGTATAAACGGTACAAATTAAGCTTAGTGATCAAAGTTATAGTACGGAAGACGTGGAAATAGTAAGTAGCTGTACTGTTGTTATTCGTCAACGTATTTTATGCATAAGAAAGTAGCCAGTCATTACGAATTTTTATTGCTTGCGATTGATAGGCAAATAGGCAATTGACGCGAAAGGGGAATAATCAAAGCATGTCTTCTTGCTTTCCAAATGGAACCGAGGCAAAGTCGTATTTGCTAACAAAACCGGATAACTGCATCAATGGAGATTTCATAATCCAACAATTTGGAAACGCAATTGGGGATGAAGGGTACAAACTTCAGGCTGATCATAGCATCGCTAAACCTGTTCGGAAGCGGAACAAGAAACGTATATCCGGGAATATAGTGGATGGTCAACTAAGTAAGATCGAACTGATACTACAAACAAAACCTACAATACGAAAATAAAATTAGCATGAAAATGAACCCTTAGAACTAAAAAGTAGTTTTTAGTGCTTTTTTTGTCATTTGTGCATGGGTTTCAACTGCAATTACAATCAATTATTTCATGCTTGTGTTGCTTTGCTTTTCGCTTTATCTTTAATAACAATGCATGACTGGTCCGATTCTTGTTCGATTATAGTTGTAAAGTTTAATATTTTAAAATCCTGATTTTGGTGCTTGTTGAATTTTGTCATTTTGTTCAGATATTGATATTATGTAACGCTACGTTAGTACACAGTTTATTATTGATTGTTTGCAATTGTAGGATCAATCGACGGTCATGAGTTTAAAACTACGTCCCTAGAAAATCTCGGTATTCAGTATTATAAATTGGTCTATTTTAAACAACCAAATTTATTTATTTTAATGTGCATAATCTTAAGGTATAACACTTTGCATTGTCAAACATCTATCTAGAAGGAACTAAAATAGTGAATCTATCGGCGTATCCAACGTTAAGAAAATACAGTCACAGTGAACAGATATTAGGTAAAGGTTCCTCCTCGAATTCATACGCTGCAGTTGTAAGCGGACGAAATAGTCGTGACGGTGACATGGCCACTTTCTTCGTTTTTTCGATGAGTCAAGTAGCTGAAGCTGAAGAGTTCATTCCATCATTTAGCAGTTCAGCTACATCAATTGAGGTTTGCAATACTTGCAATACTATGAGTTCATCGCGTTCGTCAGGTAAGTGTTGTGAATTAAAAAATTGAATTGTAGCTCATATAAATCATCATGCATCTAATGAACTATAATATACTTATCTGTCCACCAGTTTTGACTCGTGATGCCAGCGTTCAGGTAAATCTGCCTATCAACACCCATGTATCTACCAAGTTATCTAAATCTAGAAGCCAAGGGACGATGACTTCTAAAAAGGGCCAATACAAGAACAAGTTTGTATCCGTCAAAACCTGCTGCAAAGAAACAGGCGAACTTACTACTGGACAGCCAACTGTTCCTCCAGTGCAGTTTCTTGGAGAGTGCTTTACCTTCGAAAATGCTCTTGCAAAAACTGTAGATCTGTTGGGTATAAAATTTGTTGATTGGAATGATGATGACAATATTCAAATTCATCCAAAGTAATATTATGATCATGTACGTTTTTACACAGAGATGAAAATTATCATGGTCAAAGAAAATAAAGCAGCGTATACTGAACTTGAAATAAGTATATTTATAATTTTAATTTATATGAAGTTATTTCATGTCGTAGTGGGTAATAAACTAATATGTGGTCAGATTAAACCAGAACTTTATTCAAGCAGCTACCAGATTTAATGTCATAATTTGAAACAAAAATAAAAATCGCATATCGTAAAAATAGCAAAGTAATTCTGTATATGTCGGAGGAAGTTATTTAATACTGACTAGATGTATGCTTTGTGGATGTTCATAATCGTTATTCTATTGAAATAATTTGCGGTTTTGTAACTGGCTATATAACAGCAGTTTATACCGCTTTTACGTTCCACCATGTGAAGATACGTATTTCCTAACCTATAATTTGCACATCACATCTTACTCCCGTATTTGCATCTAATTTCTAGTTTTAAGTAAGTTTATGTACTTAACATTATTATACTGAAGGTGAACACTGACGATACTATCCGTATAAGAGAAAGGTTCATTTTGTAATTACGACAGACGCCAACTATGAAAGGCACACATGTTAATGGTGGCTGCACGCTATACATTATTACAACTGGTCTGTCTAATAATGTAACGACAACCGATTAAATAAAGTCATAGTAAAATTATGTATGTGATTAAACAACTATTTCTACATTATGGTTTATTTGTGGGACTTTGATTTGGATTTGGGAGTATCTGCATCCTTTTCTTTGCTTGAACCAGTCGATAAACATCCTTTAGCAGTTGTTTCATCCTGTCGAAGATACTTCAGTCTCTCCTTTTCTTGCGCATTGTCTGCAGGTTCACATTCGTATGATGACAAACACAGCGCTATAAAAATACATTCACACATATATTTATGGGCCACTATTTACTAAAATCGTTCTACTATAGTACGAGAGTATATACTTTTATGATTTAACTTTTATCGTGTCGCTTACCACTCTCTCCAAATATTGGAGCAGTCTGCAGGGAAGTAAGAACGGTTTGGACTTTTGGAAAGGGACATGTTATTTGCTGCCACGCCACGACTTCAGTTACTTGCTTTGCCAGTTGCCAAAATTTGTCGAAGTTTATGTGACCATTTGAAATTCTATAAAAGTTATATTCATATTTTCAAATTGATATAATACTGCTCATAATTTCACCAAAACTCAAAATTGCTAATTACTTACTTGGATGCACAGCCTTCATTTAAGAAATACAAATCTTTAACCAACAAGGAGAAGAAGGGAATGACAATTCGCTGTCGCTCATCAGTGGCTCCTGCGGATCTCCATACGGCAGCCTGAGTTAAGATGTATACATTGAAAATTATTGCAATACTTGCTAAAAACCATTTTTCAGTAATAATTGTACAAATATACATGTTCTGCAGTTATCAGAATCTTCTAGTTCCAACAGAAATGTTAAAAGATGAATGCGACATTGCGTAAATAGCTCATATATCACAAATTTTAACTCACCTTTAATGTTGAACGGTAAGAAGTAAAATTGGATGACGGGTCCATTTGATGTTCCAAAATTGATAATTGTGCTATATTAACCTTTGCCCACTACAAAACAATATATTTTTTTTACATAAAACATTTGCATGGCACTACATGTATTTAATAATGTAATTATACATTCAGATAGTTTAATTATTTTAATTTCTCACATCTGAAAAATGAGTACATATAACAATAAAACAAATCACTAATTTTAAAGACATGCGAGGGTGACGGTGCATAAAATTCGACATCGGGTTCGGTTTAATACTACATTTTCAAAATTTGCATTATTACAAACCTTGCATATTTCAGTAGCCACATAATAACTCAGGCGATTAAACCACTGTACGTATGATTCGAGATTTCTCGTTTTCTTCATATCTTTGTACCTCGTCTCCACCTGGGAATTATCTTTCGCAAAAGCCTAAAAATAAATGAGAAAAATATGTATCATCCATCATTGCATTCATAATGTGAAAGTCGTAGCACGCGACAAATAGAATGAAAATCCGAACCTGAACAAATTCCTCTGCTCCTATATGAGATAACCGTTCTAATTCAATGTGAGTAAGCTGTTGTGCCAGCATCGTGGGATTCGGGCATATAGTTAAGATGGATGGCTGTAAGTAACAAACAAAATGAATCAATTAGACATACATATAAGGTAGTAAGGTACCTGGAAATCGTACTTTCTCTTGTTAAACAAAATTATAATCAAAATACTGAAAGTTAGTGAACTAAATATATATACGTGGGTAATTTACGAAACGAGAATTTTGAAATTCAATGAAAGAAGCATGAAATAAGCCATGCAGCCAAGCATTCTATACAGAGAAAATCCATGATTTTTCTGTAACAAAGCATCAGTAAATCATCCATTGTCCTAGTCTTTAGTCCTTAGTCATGAAAAAAGCAAATAAATTTTCCTCAGGAAACTTTCCTGAGGAAACTAAAAGACATATTTCATGTACTGGGAAATTCATGCTATGCTCCAAAGCACCATACATATTCAGTTATATATTTAATATTTATTATACTGTCTGTCTACAGAGTAGGTCTGTCAAGGATTAGTTTTTGGTTGCTGCCAGGAAAAAATCGAGTCTAACTATTTCACGCGCTTTGCGCAAGAATTTCAATAGCCACAAAGATTAATATACGCTCAAGTAAGCCAAGCGCGCAATCAATTGTTTTCTGTTTAAAACGTTTAATTAATTTACGATTCGTGCTGTACATAAGTTTGAACGAAAATGTATGCCAGTCGCTGTACTTACCGCTGTAATTGGCTCTCCAAGTGCTGCTTCTGTGTTAATCCGTGTCAGAAAATCTTCATATCTTTCCAAAGCCGTTAGACGTGCAAGTAGGGATGTCAATAACTGTGATACTTCATTTCGAATCTACAAGTACACGAATTCAGATTTATTTTACTATTCTGGTCAATCACTTAAAATTTGGTCTTGGAAAGAAAAAATCTTTCAACGGTCCTCTTCATTATAAAATAGTACGCGAGGTTCACAAACCATGGATCATAAATTTAAGGAAGACTGTTCAGGACTGACTGACTTACTGGAGGTTCAACTGATACACATTTTTGTGTAATGGTTCGCACGTGGGCCATCATCCTTTCGTCTCGGAAATCATAAGGAAATAATTCTGCCCATTCTCCAAGAAGTTGAACAACATTAGAAATGATTTTGGCTTCCTTTGCCATTTGCTGTTTACATACACATTAAACAAATGAACCAATTTTAAATCGCACGTGTTTACATGGGCCACCATTACGATGAAAAATGTTTTACAGTAAAAGCAGGTTTGTGTAAATGACAGACAGGTAATATAGACTTACGTATTTGGGGGAATGTGATGGTGTGGCCATGGCCAAACGAAATACTCTGCCAAGAAGCTCGTGTGGTCGAATGTATAGACGTGAAGAAAGCAGGAATGCGAAGACATATGCTCTATCAGGATAGTAGGACTGAGTTGGCACCAAATGCTGGATTAAAGCATCCAATGTTCCAGAAACTAGATTCGTATCTTGGTAGACCAATGCCTGAAAATGTATTATAAAACAAACTCGTAAAATATTGTCTACTGAAGGAAAATAATTCTAAAATTTGTGGCATGTATGACTATATGTACAAGTCGCTGCATATGAGTTTATGAGCATTGCATTGGAGTCAATGATTGGACCCCTTTTGAAGGATAAACGAACGGGTTAAAAATTCAAATTTATCAAAACAGTATGCCGCGTTTCGCCCGGATTAGTTGATTCTAATTTAAAACCGATAAAGGGTCGTTTACTGTCTACTATGCTCGATAACCGCCAAGTTAATACTCTAACATGTATTATTGTGTGCCTTTTGTTTTGGTATTCAATTGGTACAGAAAAGTGAATATTTTACTGTTGCATGACTTCCCTGGTGTAATTTTGATATAAACGAAGAATGTTTCTTTAAATTTTAGTTGAGTATCAAACTAAAGCATTGTCTTACATTGTCCCACTCATGATTACTCGGTTTTGGTACAGCAGCTGCATCATTTTGTACTGTTTCAATACTTCCGTTCAAGCCTTCGCCTTCTTTTTTAGCACGTGGCTCTTCCACATGAGATCCATTACTGACAATTGCACAATTCGATGGAATTGATCCATTTGCTGATATCGATGTTTGTGGTAGAGTCTGTAAAGAGGGAAAAAATCATAAGAAATTATACTCATATTCAATTGCACTGTTGCACTGCATTATGTACTTTGTCACAAATAATTTGTCAACTTGTATCACGGGAAAAAGATGTATTCAAAATTTTGCGTATATGGCTCTTCATGAGTTATTTATTCGTATGATAATGTTTATGAGATATATTTAGATGAGTTTCCCGAGTCTTAAAAATATAATATTTCTAATGTTTGAAATAAACATTTTCCCCCTTCATTTCATGTTTGTTGAAACAAATGTTTGTTTCAATAAAATTTAACACTTAATGCAAAAATAAAAGGTTGCATATCCTCAATCATTATGGTCCTAATCAAAATCATGTATATATTTACCATAATGTCTTTTTTTAATTTAGTCTATTAACGGCTAAAATGTATGTTTACAGGTAAATGTATGGACAGATGAAACGTCTTAATCAGCACTTGCCAAAATGCTTTCACCCTACTACCTACCAAATAACAAAAAGGATAACAGCACGAGCATGACTAAAGCAAGTAAAAATTAGGAGCAGGTTATTTAGAAGTTCTCCCGCATGCGACAGGAAATGACTGGATAAAACAAACAACTTGTAATGAGAAACCGTTAATAAAGCACATTCCTTACGAGTTCACAATTTTGTACGTGAACAACAGATCTGATAATACACAAGTAAACTGCATACATATCGTAGATTAGCAGTAGTCTATATATTAAAAAAATAGGCGATCGCCACATTTTATTCATACCTTGCATACTTTCTTTGAACATTTTGTCAACTTTCTTGCGTAGTAATACATTGCCATCTTTTGTGTATTAACTTTGGCTCTACGAAAAAATAGTTAGTTCTTGGGAGAGAAGTCAAGAGAAACGTGCCCGATAGTAAACAGTTCTAAGTTGAAAATATTTACATGCAAGAGTGGAGTCTTCTGAAAAAATACTTTGCAAGAAAACACGCACCATTTTATCTATAGTGGTAGCACTATACGAAAAATGTTATCCTGTATGTACGCATTGAAAAGCCATCCACGATGCTAGTTACGGTTATAACGTAAACTTATTGTTGCTTTTAGGGCCACTCATTTTGACGCACTCTTGTATATACCAAGTGGTATGCATTTAATCCTACATATTCACTTTCACCAAAATAAATAAGCTTTTGTAAGCCCTACTGTTTTCCTTATTCCTAGTCCTACTACAACTGAGAAACTCCGCACTTATAAAACAGTAATATACGCGGATTATAATTATTTTGTATAGAGTAGTAACGGTTTAACAGTACAAACAGAAATTTGTACTTATTAGCGATTCTGGGAGCAATCTTGGGGTAATCTGTTTATCTTGGTTTATCTACGCGATTCTTGGTAATATTTCTTGTTGTCAAAGACTAATGCTCAAACTATTTTAATAACTTTTTCAAAGGCGCGTCTTAGCAAATAACGCATGTATCTACCTACTGCATGGCATAAACCACTGGAATATTCCGTATAACAGTATATCACAAAGATTTTTCTCTACCCTACATATGTTTGAAGAGGTTGGTGTGAAGAAAAGTGGCAGTGTTTAAGTACACACACATAAATATGAAAAGAAAAAAAGAAAGTGTGTATATAGCATAAAGAACGCAGCACGCACAACTGCATTTTTCAAGCACATCCCATTTATCATTGACAGAAACACACAGTCTTAAAGCAAGACTTGCTAACAGGGAAAATTTATCTCACGTTGTGTGTGGCAAAATGCTCACAACATAAAATAGTTCTCTAATGTGTCCAGCAGCCAGTATTTTATCGCAATATTATAAATTTTGCTTAAATGCAATAATTCGAAATTATACGATCTAAGGGACTGAGAGAATGCGACCGATATAGCGAGTTACTACTGGGTCATAATTCGTGTAAAGCGACAACGCTCATGAACAGCAAATTTTGTCGCACAGGGGTGAACTTATAAGTTATTAAATTGTGAGCGTCAAACGCGAAAACTTTATATCACACACCACATCACTTTTTTATGATTTTTTAAATCAGTGCTCTGTATAGTCTATTAAAACGTGTCAATATGACAAGAAGATTCAATCCATCAAGACAGCAGCAGCCTCGTTTTCTGTTTATCTCCCTCTTGTTTTCCACACATAACTGAGTTTGTTACACTTTTACAGCTCCCTTTATAAACGTGATTTTCTAGCGAAAGGTTCAGCTGCTGCTGAAAGCTTTTTAACGCACAACGATGAAAGATTTTATGACTTTGATGGAAAAGGAAAGATTCTAGTGTAAGGACGGTACCACAGCACATTGCTTGTGTTACGTTGCAAAGAAAAGGATACCAGGAGTTTAACCCTCTAATCTAAACACTTTTCTATCCTGTCATACATTATCTATGAAGTTTTTGGAGAATATGCCGTATCACTATGTTATTGAGTCAGAGCGACAGTCAAGAACAGACTAAACAGACGTTTGGTAATGACGATGATGATGACTACGATGACGATGAGTAAGGTTATAAGCACTTTTGTTGTGCCTTGTTTGCCAGTCTCCACCGTGGGCTTTCCTTTTGCAGTCAGGCAGGTAAAAGAAAATGTAACATATTTGTTCTACGGGAAAATGCGTTGATGTTTTTAACAAGCCAACTGTGAAGCAACCCTTTCTAGGCATCTTTCAATATGAGTAAAACGATACAATAAAAAAATATGAAGTTCACGAAAACTATTTGGATTCGGCATGCGTTGTATTGTGTACGCATTTTGCATAGGAAAAGGAAAAGCTTATCGAATACCGGTAATACAATACTGCATAATAGGAGTGACTATGCGTACATTGAATTTGTAAAAATACAATGGAGTTCAAAGTAAGAACACAGGCCTTTCGTATAATCCATATAAATTTAGATACTTTCTAAATATACATAGGTGTGTTGGGTATGGTGCAATGTGCACCCTACTTTTTACGTTTATATGCTGCATGTAGTTTCGTTTGTAAGTGTGGGAGGTACAACGACCCAGTCAACGGAAAATATAATGAGTCGTACGTATATGTACCTACGTGCAATTGGCTGGTTTGCTGGATAAAAGGAGACATCTGACAAATTGCAGCTAAAAATTTGTAATCCTTCAGCTAACATGTTAATAATTTATGTTCATAAATCATTCTATAGAAAGCCGAACAGCGGTAAGTATTCTCTAAGGAAGTATGACTCATGCTTTATGTTTAACTTGAACTGTTCTTTCTTAAACTTTGCTACTGTTTTTTCTTCAATATTTTTCAAAAAGAGGTCTTCATGTGACATACTCGCATTTACAACAGAAACATATGATGCTTCATTTGTTTTTCATTTAGATTATTCATATATTTTCATTTGTTGCAGTTTGCATAAAGTTTCTTGATATCAACGTTATTTTCTCAAGTTCCCTCATTCTTCAACCCTATTGCTGTTTCATGTTTTAACAGTGAGACTTACATTGAACTTGGTTGAACTTATTTTAAATATATATTTGTAAGCAAATATGTAATACTACGCCATGTAAGGCAGCTGATTACAATATTAACAGTAAAATTAACTTATTGGATGTTGCTAAACCTTAATCCAACAGAGTGGAATGTTACCGGTGTTAAAACACAAATTAAATATGCCTTGAAGTGTACCATGCCGCCTATATTTGAACAAAGACTTGCGATCAGCGGTAGCACTTTACGGGACATGTCACCGCCACGGTATCTGTCGATAAGCCTTTTCGGGAAAATGCTTTTAAAATTTGTCGTAATAAACCGTGAAGATTGTATTAAACAGACCAGAGAATTCCATTAATGAGTTTTAAAAGTGCCAAATCTATTTTATTACTTTTTAATGACATTTCAATTTTAATCAAAATGGAATGGCTTACATTGTATAACATTTTATAGCCATAATGAGGTTCATCAAAGTAAAATTTTATTAATCTTCTTTTTATTATAAAACCGACTTTTGCTTTGTCGAAAAATGTTACAATGAGGTATGCACATACACATACATACAGCATTATTATTTTACCTAACAATTTGTCGAATAATTTCCGTAAAAGTTTGGTTTAATGTTTAAGAAAATCTTATTATCGCTTTAGGGGGAGCGGCGGACACATAAATTTTGCATAAAAACTGGTCCGGTCTGCACTTAGCTTCGATTAGATTAATGGAGAACGAAGGTAGCAGTAATCCACCAGCATTAGCTCATTTGAACACATTAGAGAACAATGGTAATACGATAACGTTTAGTGACATGACATTATAGAGCAGCGGTTAACACATATAAGAANACGTTTAGTGACATGACATTATAGAGCAGCGGTTAACACATATAAGAATGTAGATTTTACTTCAAAATTCCATTAGCACACTGCCAAAAACTTCAGCAGAATAAATTGAATATGACTTAACTAATAAATCGCATTATTATAAACTGGAAAATATATTATAAACTTGTTCGTCTTATATATGATTTTCCTTATAAAGTCAAAGCTACAATGTTGCAAATACAAATGTCATAAGGTGTTACAAACTCGTAAGTGTGTATTTTTTCGTTAAGAAACAACTCAATACGCCAACCGTGTTAGTTGTCAAACAACCGACTCGTTACATCGGCAGTGTTATGATGTTTATGTCAAATGTTTAGTGAAGTGATGTTCTATCCAAATTTAACTACCATATGCAGAGAAGTTTTAAAAACTTCTATCTGGTATGATGAATTGCTTGAATGAATTATTATCAACAAAAATCAATCATTTTGAATTTTGTGAAGCCAGCATGTAACTAACAACAGGTTCACGCGTATTCAGTAGTTTGTTTCTAAAATGATATTAAAAAAATCTGGCGATATTATTGTTATCAGAATTTCTGAGATTACCGTATTAAGTAAGTTTTTGATGAATGACATACATGATACCACGTAATAAATAAACCATTTTTACTTCATATCAAAATATCTAACTAAGTGTGCCAATGCACATACATTTACTGATCGGTTTTAGTCGATGTAATACTGTTTGTCAATATTTTCAGTACTATTGCGCATTACTAACCGACACTTTGAACACGTCGAAACAGCTCAATCAAGTATCAATCAAGACACTACTATACGTACGTAACTAGACTCACAAAATGAACATTTAAACATGAGCTATTATTACATTACAGCCGGGATTAAAATATTTTTTAAAAAATACCGTGGTCGGTCATAAGCCCACTGTATTTAAATACAGTTGGCTATGGCTCGGTATAGCTTCACTCAAGTTCAACAGCTACATTTCTCAAACTCACGACTAAAACCTTAGCATTACCTATTACTCGCGATAATGGGAAACGAAAAGTGGCAAGAAGAAAACCTTAGAATGTGATGTGTTATGACGAGAAAGCAGCATTTTACTAGAAACATAAAAATAAAAAGGAATAATAAAAATGCATAAATTAATGAAAAAGGGGAGACGAGAAAAGTGCATCATCAAGTGTTCTTTTCTTTGTGTTAGTGGTTCATGTGCACACGAGTAAATGACTTGTCGACAGTTTACTTGGATGGGATTTGGTAATAGTATCAGGTGGATAGAACGCTTTTAAAGTAAAAGTTTTAAGAATGAGTACACGGATTTTCAGAGGAAAGTAAAAGAGCTCTTGTAATTCCCCAGAGAGTTTGCCTTGAAATGTGAGTAAAGTGATTAAAAGTAGTAAAAGTCGTTGAGAGTTCAAAAGGCAAAAGTTGGTTACATTCTCCATTTTTACTGCTGCATGAGGTAACATGAGACTCAGCAGATTCGACAGGTATTACGATATTACGCATATAAAAGTGTAAAGATTATTAGGGAAATTTTTCTCCCATTTTGTGCATACTAATAGTAGAAATTATAGTTGGGTGCATACACTCCCGTTGATAATAAAGAATATAAAAACTATTTAACATTCAGACTGTGTTCATAAACACGTAACAGTATACGTAGAATCCACGTCGTGGATGCGGCGGAAAAGAGGTGTATGGATAAAAACAACGTTGTTGCTTATGGAAAAAAAATGCTACGCATAATATTTTTGTTTTCGACGTTAGGTTAGATAAATGTTTTGCTTTCCCTGTTTATTATGGAAATTAAATAAACATTTAATTTTTGTCCTGCACAGGAGAAAACACATTACTGTTCATTTCAAATAAAAAGCGGACAGACGCCAAAATATCCTACCACGAGGAGCTTGAACTTTTTATGAGGTTAGTGAGGAGTGAAAGACCGACACATGTTTACATTCTGCCCAAATGTTTAAATTACATCACGGTTATACAAGCACAGTGAGAACGACGATATAAAAGATCAGATAAAAGAAAATATCCTTGTGCTTGAAAAAAAAGAAAGACCTTTGCATTCATTCGTATATTCGCCTTCAAAGACTGCAACAAAACTTTCACATTTGAACTACAGTTACTCAAACTTACGTGCTATTTGGGCCTTACAAGAAATTCTTACTGAAAATTTGATTTTAACTCCCTTCCCTACCTAAAGGTTGACCTTTCGTGATACAGGAATTCTTTTGTTGTTGGTCAATTTAATAAATAATGTACTATTTTATTCTTACCTTTCTTTGGTGATTTGCAGGATAAGAAAAATCGGATGTCGGTGAAGATGCCACCGTTCCAAATATACTTGGCTGCAATAAACATAAAACAAATAAATTATTAGCTTCACGATATTGTAATTAGCATCATTGATATAGAAAGTTATTTATCTTAATAAAATGCAGCAAAGCGTTTTCCAGTAAATGTCAGGATTATTATTACGGCATAAAATGCGAAAAGTAGTACAATGAGAATCGTAGATGTACCCAAATATATGTTACATAAATTCAATCCTGCCAGTTTTGTCTCATCTACTCGCTGAGGACAATATTTTTAAAATCTTGTTTTAGCACGCTCGTTGAGCAAGGCGAACACACACATGCATGTTACACACATGTATTACCATAATACGTAAGGAATGTTCTGAAACCATTATATTATAAACCATTTGAAAGCAAGCATTAATCTTTTCTTCTTGAAGAAACACTTTGAAGCTTTTGATTCTGCTCTAGATTGACGTAGGAATAAAACGAGAACAAGCAACTGCTGAATAAACTTTTCGTGCATTCATGTACACTGTGTAACATAATACAGCAAAGATTAAAGATAGGAAAGGGTTTTGTCGCTTTTCATAAAATGTAATCCGTGAAAAAGTTGTGCGTTTTGTTTTACATTTTCTCACTTGTTTCACTTTGAAGAAAAACTGCTCATTCAAAGGGTAACATGAAAGGACGAAAACAGAAGGCCTAAAGGGACTGCACGAATACATAATTTAAGCAATTTGATATGCCAGGCACATTAAAACTAAAATTTCTCCAGATTTCAAACATAATCATCGTTTGTGTCGCTGTGGGGTCAAATTACAGTCATGTTGCTGTGTCGTGGTCAGGTCCCGTCTTGTGGGCCTACACAAATTGTACGTGGATGAGATTAAGAGAACACCCATAGTTTCCCTCATGATGATCACAGATTAGTCAAACTAGGACCAACTCAGCGATAAATTGGTGTATTGAATTACCGACGACGTAAAATGTAATATTTCTTATCTGTGACATTGACAGACTAAATTTTTACCACAAGCAAGGGTTGTGTTCAGCTTATTGTTTTCACCTACGTTGATGTCCATGTGTATTTAATGTAAGTATGATAATTGGACTTTCAGGAAAACAAGTAATGGATTTCACTTATTTTCATCGTTTCAACAATAAACGTAGACATTGAGCACAGCACACAGCACACTTCGTGAAAACATGCAAGCAACGTAAGTATTAAGTGGCAACGCGCGTACGACGTGTATTACTAAAACACCAAGCAGCCACCAAGAGCCATCTTTTCAAAAATTCGTTATTTCTAAACTCAACGTCAGTTTCACCATTACAGTATCCAGGAAAATCCGGTAAGAGGCAGACTTACAGTTAACTGTAGCATCTGCACTGTAAAGGAAGTCAAACAAAGAGAAAGAGCTTCCCTTGCTCCGGGAAAATAGAAAGTGTTGTAAAATATTCCACTAGAGGTCTCCAGCAGCGTTTTGGTTGTATATATCGTTCCACTACTCAAAAAACTCCATACATAATGCATTTTGTGAATCATATGAATCAACAAGACATGATCAATGCTCGGATTTTCGTTGTAATTTGTAGTTTATGCTGCGGAATCAAAGAAAGATGCACATTGTTCTGTTGCATTGGTAATGATAACCCCTGTACAAACAATGTACAATTCTGTTTAAAAATCCAACATATCTATTTATCGTTTTCGTTAGATAGTATTTATGTAACCCTCCAACAATTCACATTTTTTCATTTGTGTATTCCTTATTTTCCTTCGTGTATGTCAACAATTTTTTTCTACTGCACAGTTCCGTCTTGTTCTTACATATTAATTTTAGACTCTTCCTGTGCTAACAGATCATTCATCGTGCTATACACTGCCAACAAAAAGAGAACATCGCCCATGTAAGGATTACATCAATTACAAGGGAAGAAAATGCATATAACTTATTTTCCCCCGCACAGATTTCCATAGTTGATAAAGCGACCTCAGCGAATGACATGAATGCTTTCGGTTGAGATGCCATGATATTATAGATTCCTACACTACTTGGCAAATTACGCAGTCGAGTTTATGTCGTGCACGCATGCATGCAACTCTAAAAGTTCTTCACTGCTACTCCCATGAGATGCTAAGAAAGATATATGCGAAACTCATTTACATGTGCATTACTAAACAACTGAATGAATAATGTCAATGTGGTCGATCAAGGGCAGCGATTGTGCTACAAGTCAGTTTATTTTTATTTACATAATCTGAGATAAGTCAATTTGATGAGTAAAAAAACGGATTAGTAACATCTACGCACATTTATATCGTATTTCATGTCATTTTAATACACGTATCACAATCGCCACGTAAAAGATAAGTTCTTCGTAATGGGTATACAGTGTAATACCATTTCCTGATGATAACAAAAAATGTACAGCGGTTGGAAAAAATCCACCTGTCTACATCAAATCCTGACATTTGGAGAAACATTAAAGTTAATCTACTAGAAGCTTACTAGGTCTGACATGACAGCCTTAATACATTATGCATTATGCTATTTGTGTTATTAACTTTCGCGCTGAAATGATGATTTCATGTCAAATTTTATGGATTGGTTGCCAGTGTAGAGCACATTGCTTTCTTGTTTCACATAAAATTTAGCCATCTCTGCTTTCAAATTTTTCCACAAAACCAACAAATTGGTAATGCTTCTACTACAAGGTTGGAGAAGAAAGAAGAACCAATACGTATTGAAGATTTATGATTAAAGAGGCAACGAAACTGGTAGTGGGAAGAAGAGAATAGCTCTTGGTGGTACATCACAGTCAAATGATAGATGCATTGCACCACACAAAACACCTCGACTGCTACATATATATTTTGAAGGAAAGGCAAAGGAACAAAATAATACAGCATTATTATGCGAAAACCAAGCCGGGCGTTGTCATTGATTGATTGCTCACAGATACTTGTACATTGCATGTAAAGTGTAC
>JAHZNE010000462.1:0-15231 GCA_027744055.1 Callyntrura sp. NNG-2020
ACTAAATTTCTTGAACTGCAGAGCGCTGGTCCTACATTATAAGCTTTGCTGGCTTTTATTAAATTTGTTATGCCAAAAATGAATATTTGACAGATATACTGCATCAATATTATTTGGTCTCAATAATAACACGAAAAGTGCTTTAGTTGATTGATTGATAATTTCAACTCTTGTATAATGAATAATAATAAAAGGTAAACCCGATCTGCGAAAGTGCCCTGATTGAACTAAATTGAATTGAATTTAAATTGGTATGTATATTGGTCTGTCAGTTCCTCGGGTGTTGACGTCAAGCTTCATTCTCATATTTTATCTTTTTCCAACTATTGGCAAAAGCTATCAATTATCAAGCCTTTCAATCAGAGTTATCCGGTTGACTACAACCATATTTGACCCTTAGATGATCTCTGAAGGCCACATGGGTTAGCAAATCCTGGTCAATGTTTGTAAAACATTGAAATTGTATATTTACAACATCTGTATTACATTTGGACATGTTTTAAATTTTTATCCTCCCGTTTCCCCTCTGGGAGTTGGTTAAAAGATTCATTTTTATACTCCGATTCACCAATGTTATTCATTACCAAAAACTCCGCTTCAATCATTAAATCATGCAGTCTCCGAATAAAACAATTTTTGACCTTAAATGACCGCTAGAGGTTCCACGGGTTGACAGAATCATGTTATATTCTGCATAAAATTAAAGTAATTTAGATGGTGCCTGTGTACCAAATTTCTGTTCATTTGGACGTGTTTTATATTTTTATCCCTACATTTTCCACCGGAGACGGACATTGAGACAGGTTCATGAAACATTTCAAAAGCATCTGGCAAAACATTTTCCAAAATAATCGGCCAAGGATAACAGACCAGGCCAAACAATTTAGCCGCTTATTAGCTCTCCACCCTTATAAAGTACCCCCTTCGGGACACTTAATAATAGACGGAATCAACATACACAATCAATCAATCAATACGGACATAGCGACGCCTCCACGGAAATTGAACCTTATATACGGTCATAACTAAACGGAATAAGTTTTTGCAATTAGAAAATTGTAATACCGAATACCGTAAAAAATATTTGTCAATAACTGTATGATAAATTAAAAACTCAATATGCATAATAAGTACGTAAAGTGTTTATTTCACGTTGATGATAATTATATTCTATATTGTAATGATAATTAATAGTTTAACTTTCCACACTTCCTTTAAATTTTTGTTAATTTTTTATACGCATAACATTGATCTTCGTAGGGGAAAAACTACAGGTATCAGGACTTTAAGCAATAAGGATTTCATTTCCCATAGCTTACATTCAAAATGTATGGGAATTTGACGGACGTTTCTCTATTCGCTAATTTTTCTGATGGATGTCCTGCTCTCAAAAAAATTCCTTGGTAACGAGGAAAAACATCGGTAACCATTTTAAACTTAGAAATTAACGATGCATATGTTAGTTAATTGCTGTATGGTAACCTGTGCATGCTAACTGTACCAAGTTGTTTATCTCAGTATAACTCTTATTATTAATTATTGACCAAAATTACAGCTACAACCCGAAGAATCTAAACGAGCTCGGTTCATGTCATTCTAACTTTAAATCAGTTTTCTTCCAGAAAGATGACTAATAATGCAAGGAAACGGATGATTATACTTACTTGTCGAAATATTGCATCAGAATAATTCGTTTAACACGATAATGTGCTTAAAATAGAGCATGGATCCTTTACCCCTTTAAAACTTTCCATTCACTAATTTTGTTTGCATCACTAAAATATATCGTGATCAGCGGATGACGTATCTTCTTGAGTTGGTGTCAATTGGATACAATGTACTGTTAAAATATTATCGCGTTGTGTCTGGGTCGTAATTTTTGATCACGATGCATTTTAATGATGTCTGGTTAGCACTTCTCTTAGAACTTAGCAACAAAATAATAGGTATATGATATGCAGTATTTTCTATTTAGTAGCATGTTTTTTAGTATGCAGAGTTTCTCTTTTTGACAAAATACATCTAGCGACAATATAGCGTCATAGTCTCATAGTCATACCAACGGTACGTGATTACGTGAATATATGTATTATGTATGCAAATTTTGCGATGCTCCCGCATACGTGGGGATCTGCACATGTAGACATATATACATCCTTATAATGGAAGTATTAACACCGCAACATATATATTATTAAAATAAGAAAAATGTAGAACTTACCATTTTTCTGGCAACTGTCACAACCTCGTCAAAGTGAAGCATGGCAGGGCGAAACTTCTCCTGCATGTCACACATCAAAAAGGCTGTACGACTAGGGTTGAGCAATCCTAAATCTTTGAGTGGAGGTGCCATATTTTTCAAACCTACCCTTTCTACAATCTAGTTAGTGTTATCAGTGATAATTATTTGATAAGGTATTTTGGAAAGAACGAGTATCACTAGAACGTTGGGCTGTGATTTACTTTTACTTTTGACACAATCAATTCAAGTACCGTTTAAAATTATATAAGGCTAAATGCTTTTCTTGAATTTAAATTTTTGATCGAAATCCCGTATTTACAAATCAACAATGAAACGCAGAAAGAGAAGGAATTTATAAGTAAATGTAACAGTAATAATTGATTGTCTTCTACTGCAGCTAGTAAATATTTTTTCTAAAATAATTCACAAGGAAGTTTGATTTAGGGTACACTTGTCTTTCATGTAGGGCTCAGATCACAGTTGAAGTTAAATATTAAAAAGGAAAAACTGATATCTTAGCTTGATTTCAAACCGATGCTGAACGATCCATGGCTTTCTGCAAATAAAAGTATACTTTGTGTTTATTCTTAGTTTAAATGAAAATACTTTAACCCGTCGACTTATGTGAGATATACTGGAATTGACGCGTATTGATCATATAAAGAATTACAAATTCTCTTTGTGTTTATGCCTGTTTTTCTCCCTCTTTGTCTTATCGTTCTCACGATTAGCACAATGGCTGCCTACACAGAGCACCAAATCGCTAATAAATAAAACTCAACACCTTTTTTCACCCGAATAAAAACAGGCTTGATAGCGATCGGCTTACGTGTATTTGTCTAGAGGAAAATAAATGTTAACACCATCTAAAGTGAACGTAACGGCTGACAAAGTAGAAATGAGAGCAATTTCCTCTTTCTGGTTTGATTAAAGTATGATTTGGTTGTTCGTGTCGTCGTTGGCGATGCGGAGAAACTAGTAGGGTAGGAAAACAAAGTAGAAATGAGAGCAATTTCCTCTTTCTGGTTTGATTAAAGTATGATTTGGTTGTTCGTGTCGTCGTTGGCGATGCGGAGAAAGTAGTAGGGTAGGAAAGCAAATGGCAAAAAATTAGTCAGGTTTAGTGCTTCGTTTGTTTAGTAATCTGGCACAAGTGCTGGTAATAGCCGTTGGAAAATAAAAGAAGATACTAAAAGTAGAATGTATGCAATTCAAGGTCATCAAGTATTAGAGTAATCTTGTATCTAATATACTTATTTGCAATATACAACAATAAACAGCAGCAGCACCACCAGAAATGGTAACAAACAAGAACAACAACAATGCTTTCCTCGTTTCACTGCGTTTCCCCTGGTTTGGTATTCCAGCAATTCGGATAAAATAAACCAATAACACTCAAATCCACTCAGCGTTCACGGATAAGTAAAGTGGAAAAATACATATCGTATTTGCGCACACACAAATGCTCAGATTAATCCGAAGGCACACATGAAAAAACACAAAACAACACCATTCCTTTGTGCCACTAATCAATTCATGATAAAAATGTGCTATGTACTGCTATTACGAGCAATATACCTCGCTTTTCTCTCCCTCCTTCGCTCTCTCTTTTCGTGATGATAATAAAAAACCTAAAGCATTCCTTTTAACTAATTGTATGACAAGCAGAAAAATGATTAGATCACCGGGATCACTTGAGAAAAATGGGAGAATGAAATAAACCGTGAGATTTTGATTGAGTTATTATTACTACATAGAACATGTGTTTATGGACTGTTAAATAATGTATCGATCCTATTAAGCACAACCAGAGCTCACGAAAAGAAAAATAAGCATGCAATAAAAATGCTCTCCAACGACGACGTACACACTCATACATACACACCTTCGGCTTTCATATAAGATTATAAAATACAAAACGGACGTACCTGAATACACCAGACACATTAGAATTAGACTGGATTCAGCACCACTATATACGCTCGATTCCACCACCGGACGATGAGCTCTGGCTCTGGGTAAATACTGACTAGAGGCTAGATACAGCATAGAGGAGAAAGGAGATGAAAGGTAGACGATTTTGGTGAGTAAATATGACTACTTCTCTCCGAAAACAGTAAAAAAAAAGTCTGGCAATGCTTATGACGATGGTGATGATGATGATGCTTTTCAAGTGTATGACTGAGGTACACGTATACCTTATTTAACAATAAAAATAATAACAACAAAAACTCATAGTAGAAAGATATAATTACGTGCCGTCGAGCTCTCTGTTGTAGAGGAGTGTTTCTATTTCGATGGTGGGCGCAAGGCTTGCAAATTGCTTACTTGCTTTTTATCAACTATATACACCATACACAGGGATTTGAAACAGGAAGTTACTACTGGCTATGTATGCTACCAAGCACGGCTGTTCTTCTGTTGGGTTCGTTTGTTGTAACGAAAGGAGAAGGAGAAATTGGAATGGGAAGGCAATTTTAAACCTATCGAAAATCGAACCAAGGCTTCTTTTATTCATGCATACCCTGTTTCTTGATAAAGTTGATTTTTATTTAAAGGAGCAGAGCAAGCTTGAGGTGTCCCATGTCATTTTCGAAAACTATATACGTACACAAAATTGCTCATTCCCCAATCCAATGGTATCATCATTCTCCATTCATGAATGAAGGGAGATGTAGTACTGCAACGTACATAGTGGTGTTTTGAGAGAGAGAGAGAAAGTATAAATGTAAAGGACTTGCTCAAACTTTTGCAAGAAAACGTTTGCATTGGAGACGTGCCCTATTTTCAAAGGCCTACAGAGAATATCGCATACAAAAGGATGATGTGACGAAGAAGATACGTTGATACTTGGTAAAGTAGTATCGTTTTTTGAATGTTTAGGTGCTCAATGCAACGAATTCGTAGAAAATGCACTTGCTCATCATGATGTTATGTGAACAAGAAGCTTAGGAGGATATATAACAGCACCTGATCAGGTACATCCATAAAGAAAGGAATACATAAGGAAGTACTAAAAAGGTGATTGTGATTGTCATCGGGATAGTACACTTTCACTGGTCTTTTCAACCGAGTAGCTATCTCGTTGATAGTGGAGATGTACATGATAAACCAAACTGGTTGGCTGTACTGATCTTCAAACAGGAGGTAAAAGGAAACAGACACTGTTTAGCAACCTCTCTAGAAAATAGGATGTACATACACTACATAGCCGAAAGAGATCTATCCTAGTGTATCTACCATTGTCTGCTGGTATGTGATATATCGACGATAGTCCCCTAGCGGCAGCCTGTCCTTGATGCCCTAGCCTTGCAATTATTTTATGAAAACAGTTTGTATCGTTGATAACGTGTGTAACGAAGTACATACTAGAAACTGTAAGATATGCTATATTGCGGAGGAGGAAAAAAATGTGCCAAGCTTTCGGGATCCTAACACGCTCAAGCTTAAGTAATCTAATAAAAAATTATAGATCTCTGTAGTACAGAAGCAGCAACAGCAGGAGGAGAATGACTGCTGCCAGAAACTGCAGCAGGTTTCCAGTCTGGAAGAAAGTTATGGTACAAATAAGGAACAGCAGAGAGTATGGACGTGCTGGGATGATCATGTTGCAGATCGTCTCCATTTTTCGTATTACCACATTACACTCTGAGTTTTGGCTGTAGTCTATAGACTGTCGTTCCACTCTGTTTGCAGAGTTTTATCGGGTAGTAGTTTTACAGATAGTAAAAGAATACATATACACTTTAATACCTAAATTGGATGACATTGGATCGAGAGCATGTGTCTCTACCTATATGTAACGCAATAAAAAATCTCTGTACCGTTGTGCGTAGCCTAGACTTTAATACTCGTCTTGCCGTCTTATCATCACAAACTTGATTCTGCAGTAAATATCTTGGCTGCATCAAAAGTACACATAATACAGAAAAAAGGACTCCCTCAAAAGAGATTCACTACTCCTATAGAAAGTTTGCGCACAAAGCCATTTGTTTGCAAATGAAATGTAAAATAGCTTGAGGCGTTAATGTATTTACTCATAAAATTTTGTGCGGTTCGGAAAGACTAACAAAAATTGAATGAATGAAAAAAATGGAACACTATAGTAGGACAAACGATAAAGAATGCATGACAGCAACATCTGGACAGACTCTTCTTCTCCTTTTTTCCTACATCGTCTCCCGCTGATTTTCTCCAGAAAATGATTGCCAAATCGGGGTATGCTTAAGCTTTTGGGAATAGAGAGTCAAGGTACGAGGCTTAGTCAGTTCATCTATGAAATATCTTGAAATGTGAGTCGTGCTGTGCTTTTTGGTAGACTGCTTTTACTTGTTTTCCTGCTGTCTGCATAAAAATTGCCAAAGGTGCTTTCATTAAAAGAGTAGCACATCAGAAGTAAAACACAAAGCACAGCGGTAGTAGGGAGAAAAGGTGAAGGAGTAGTGTGCAACTACGGGGAGAATGAAATAAGTTTGCAAAGTGCCCGCAAGAGTTTCTTCTATGCTTCGTTTTGTTACGTCAAGCTACTGGGTGCCTTCCCGTCAGTCACGAAAGAATACTATTTCTAACAAGACGGTTTTGGCATCGTGTAATCCTGAACAATGCTAGTAAACATTGACATGTTGGCTTTTAGTAGTCGGAACCGTAGCGTTGTTCCTATAATTGATAAGTCTGATTTGTCACAAGATTTAATTGCTAAGTTTGAAACTTTGGAGAGTTTCCCTGTGGTTTTGTGGCTATTTCACTTACTTTCACTGGTAGTTTTACTTCTCAAGTATACTTCTTTCTGTTGTTGCATGTTCCATCAAGTTTTCTCTACTCTACTTTTAATTTGGAGAAAGGTACTCGTCTACTGAAACACACCCACTATCAACAATGTGATTTAATGCAGTGCTTGAAATAATACAAATAGGAGAAAGTTGACTTTCTCTTACAAGAGGATACTTGGAAACCAATGTATGTAGGCGTAGAGTGAATGCCATCTCAATGCCTTTTGTCAAATTTTTCATATTTCCACAATCAGATGATGCATTTCTGTTATCCGTCCGTCACTACCTCTTCTATTGGCGCACTTCCTCATTTTTGATACTTTATGGAGGCAATACTTTTTATTATGCGTACGTGGGCACTTAAGGTGTTCTAAACGAAACCGATTTACACAACAAAACCTTGGCGAATCTTGGTTTTGACGAATTCACTATTGTTAAATATACTGCAGTAATATAATGACAGTAAAACCATTTTACATTGAAACGTGGTATTTCACCTTAAAATTTATTTACCAATGTACCAGTACTATCATAATGATTCATTATACCCTTTTAGTAGCCACTTTTACTGATCACCGATACTTTTGGAGCTTTAGTCAGTCAAACTTTTGTTTCAGCGCTAACGTACCAAAATCATATACAGTTAGCTCATAGGGTAAAACATATTTTCATTTCATATGATTTAATTAGCTTGCACGAGTTATACTGGTCACATGAAAATTTTACAAATGCTAACGTATATAGGACATATATCGGAATTTATGTTCCAAACGCATGTAGTTACTTTAAATTGAAATAAATGCCAAGCCAAAAGACCCAAGCAGCTTCAACCTGTCCCATCAATCTAATGTTTGATGTACTTACCATTGTTTCTTTAGTGCAATTAAACGAGGCAACCCCTAATTATTACGATCAATTATAACGATTATTCTGTCAAAATGCAAATTGCAAAAGAAAAATAACTGCAGTCATACGTTCAATTTTTTAGTTTATAAATTTTAGCCTTCTATACCGTCAAATGTATCGTTTTAACTGTATGAATATTTGCTTTAACTTCAAATTTCACAGAAGCAAACTAGAAAAGCATTTTAGCGTTCGATACCATGGAAGTTAGAAACAAGGTTGAATCTGTATCAACTGAAAACGTTCCACAGTAGACGGCAACGTTTGTGCATACATTTCTTACGTGCTCAGCATTATGACAATGTACTAATGTACACCAAACACAATAATTTATACCATAATATAAACTATTACAATTAAAACAACTAAATTGTTCCCACTGCATAAATAGGCATCAATGGAAGCAAAGTTGGAGAAAAAAGGAGTTGTGAAATTCATAAAAGCAAATGGAATGCAAAATTCAACTTTCTCTGTTTCACTCCCAACTCGTCTTTCAACACCCTGCTTTCCAGAGATCTGTTAGGAGTCTGCCGTTGCTATGGTTACACAGATCTTGTTATACTACGTACAAATATATTGCCCACATTCATATAGTATGCATCTCACAGTAACATCACGTTTAATGTACGTTTTCTTCAGTAATTCAACGTTCCTTGACTGGTTTGCAAGAAAAAGTCCAGTACGTAGATACATTCAGCGTTTCAACTGTTTCCGCACTCACACAGCTAAGGGAAATCTAATAATGCAGATTCCATGTCGTGCACAAAAACTACATAATGCTGAAACACAAGCAATTTCTATTTTGCCAACTCTTGCCTGACTACTCATAAAAAGTTGCCAACCGTAATATGAAAATGTAGGTATTCAAGCTCATATTATATCTGCAAACAAGCTCAATCTAATGATGGCCTACATGAGCTCCTAAGCAAACTACTACCACGACGACGACTCACGTACCTCCAAATCGCACTTGTGCAAGCTGATTACAAAAGACAGAGATTCTAACGGACGTATAGTGTTATGTGTATGTGTCATTATGGTAAAGAGCAATTCCGTATCACAGGAAGGAAGTTCCCTTTGCAGCTCTATTTATTTCCTTGCACAGTCTTCAATTTTTAGGCTGCATTTAAGAGTGAATGACTGTGGGTGGAAATTACAAACAGTAACAATTATTGTGTCTTCTGTATATAAATGGAAGGAAAGGAGGGACATTGCGGAAAAGTAGGCAGATGAAACGAAATCAACAGTTAGAGAATTGGGTAGTACGGCGGTATGCTTTGAGTCATATTATCATCTGATCAGTTTGTCATTTTTTCTTCTATGGGCAATTTGTTTAGAGGTGTTACTCACCCTGGACCTTATTTCCTTATTAACTTATTTTCGTCCTTTTTGCATTTCATATGCAAAAGTAAGCGTAATGGTAAATAATTGCAACTGTCGAAATTAGTTCAGATTGATACCGGTATATAGATTTTGAACTGCCCAATACCGTGTTGTATAGCCAATACGAATGGCTGGTTTGACACACGCTATCGACATTTCAACGTATGCATGTGTATGATTTTGGAGCACAACTTTCACTTTCACAAGCTGCTGCTCTGCTATAAAAGTTGGAAGCTTTTATTGACTAAGAACTAATGTAAGCATTGGAAAAAACTTTTGTCTACATGAAACATTTACGCTTATAAAGTTTTTAATCGTCCCCGGCAGTAGCAACAGAAAACGTTGACATGAAATAACATGCAGAAATGTTTATGGACTGCGACGTTTGCTTATTCGTAATGTCTTAACTTTTATTAGAATGAAAAGCAATAAATATTTTTGCCACATTGACGTATATTTCTTAATCAATCATTTTCCAATTATATAGTTAATAAAAAAAGGAGTTTAAAAATGATACTACGCCCGTATTCATAAAAATTGCAAAATTTGATAAAATGTTGTTAGCATAGGAAGTCGTATGTAAGTATTTAATATAAACCGTATGCATTTTTGGCATCGTGACAACCTACACCAACAAAGCTCCAATTACATAGTCAAACAGTTGCTTAGAAAAACAAGATTTCTTCACATAAAAGCACATGCTATTGAAGAAAAAATGCAGTAAGAGGCATGCCAATCATGAACCCTGATTTTCAAAAAGAAATAGTTACTGTTTAGTAGACAACCGTCAGTTATGCTGCTGTAAAGGTCTTATCTGACTTGCTCTACTATCTACTATATAGACAATGTCAAAAAGAAGATCTGCCCCATTTACCAATAATTGCATACAACCCGATATATAATATATAGAATACGTATGTACGTTCATAGTCTTGCAATTGCAATTGGTCGGTTGTCATGATAAACATTTTCTGTACTTCTAATCACGAAGAAAAATTTACGTTCAAATTGAAAGTGGACCTTATACAACTTTACAATATACGTGGAAACAGTTTTTCTGTTAGTTTAATTATGAAAGGTTTGGGAAAGGCCCTCAACCTACCATTTTGGGAATACTGATTGCTCACTTACAGATGCAGTTTAGCATGAAACAAGCAGATGTAAAATTGCATAAAATGAGCATTTTCACTAAATATAGTTAACAAATACGGTAAAATATGGTTAATATCCATATTCACGGAAATTATTAATGGAAAAACTGCCGCAACACTTTGGTTCCTTGTTAAATTAATCTGCAAGTAAATTAAAACCGGCTAACAATTTTATTTAACAGTATCCTTTTAATTTATGAAATATGCATTTTACCGTTGTCGTTGTATTTGAAAAAGGTTACTTTGTAATGGTAAATTCTATCAGCTTTACACAAAATGTAATGTACTGAACTATACACTATACCCATTGTAATGATGCAATGGAATGGAGGTAATACATAAGAGGTGTGAAGGTAAACTGTAAGTGTTACAATAACCCCATATCCCGGTAGTTATATACTCTCGTTTCCCTCGTTTCGCGAACCTATATAAAAATTGCTCATACTCAGAGTATAACGTTTTTTTTTCTAAATCCCAATAACGTGTCATAAAAGGTAATCAGTCACAATAATAAGATTTTTTAATAAAAGCCTTCTTTTTAATATGCTACTGCAACTTTAATTGTATACTGGTACATGCCGTGATTTACAAACCCCTCCACTACCACCATGTTTTTAGCGTAATTGTTATTATACTGCATTCAAAAATGCTTTTGACTATTAACATTTCCAGGAATAATTTTTACTAGCACGTTACCTGTTTTACATTCGGCCGTTCCAGTTATATGAGCAGTCTCACTGAGCATTTTAACAACAGTATAATTCTTCCGAACATGCAATGTGTGCATATAACTACCTGTATGTACGTCGTACACTTTCTTTTTCCATTTTAACCACTTTTACCATAGTCGACAACTTCTCATGCTCTATGCATACGAGATTTTTTGCTGTAGGGCGCAAACAGTGGGAGTGTAATGGAAAAAATGCAAACGCATGTATTTATTATTATATGAATATAAAATTAAGTATATTTATTTTTTGGTAGTAGCTAAACAATATGTAACATGAAATGTTTTCTCCTAGTCCTGTCGTAAACATATATGTTCATTTACATTCAAATGTATGTCGCCATTTTGTTATGTAAATCGACAGGACGAGACCATAAGGAAAAAACGGAACTAACGCGAGACAGAGAGGACGGGAAAGCTTAAAAGGGAGTTCAACCTTGTTTGAAGTAATAATATCAAATATATTGTTTGGTACCGTTGCTCTACAAACTAAACATTTATGTAGGCCAAGATTTACAATCTTCAGGGGTGAAATGTTGATATATCCTATCCAAGTGCTTTTTAACAGAAGCAAATGTTTTCCAAATGAAAGTCGTATTTATATTTTGCATTTTAACGGAAAACCCCAGATAGTTTGCGCTTGTGCTTTGTAGATGTACTTAAACATAACTTACATAACTAACTGCTTAATCCGTATGGCTCACGGTCGAAAATCTAACAAACCTTGCGTTACATACATCGTAGACTGCTGGTAGTAAATGTGTTGTGTTTCTAACAATCAATTGCGATGCTTTATCGAAAGAGATTCATTAAAAATTGAATTAAATAGTGTGGAGGTCAGTTTCCATAGTTGTAGCACAAGACTCCCGTTGCCGTTACTCTTATAAGTGCCAAATGCACACAATGATATACATAAGTTCGCAGGTATGATATTAGAATAGCTGAAGTGTAGGAGCGATGGAACGGTTAATGCAAAGTTAAATAAACCAATATAATCAAACTAGACTGAGGGAGAAGATAATATTACATATATACCATTATAGAGCCATGGCGGTATCAAACTTATGTGGTACACACTCAAGATAATAATTAATCTACAACAGTTAATCCCACAAAAGAAATGAAATTTAAATTTGTCAAAAGAAATGCTACAAACATCTGAGATATATTTGATAAATTAAATTTGTAAAACATTTTTTTAGATATTGTACAAGACGAAGCTGTTAATAATTAAGAAACAATTAAAAGGTTTTGGATGCGTGCGTTGAGTTGATAACGGTGCTTCCCTGTTTCTTGGGGTATTCCGATACTAGAAATATGTACTGTTTTCATGAAGTAAAGCGTGCTGGTTTGTTCTTTTCAATGCTAAAACGGTCTCTGTTCTGTTTAACAATTTTCTTTATACTTGTTTATACCTACTTTTCTTTTTGACATATGCGTTTATTCGTTTATGCTTCAAAGAAAAAAGCAGTCATTTTTATGATTTCACATATAAATCCGGATTCTGAAATCAAAGAAAACATATCATCATCCATCAACAATCTCTATTACAACAGGCTACAAACTTTAAAACAATAAGAACCTTGCGAGAGTTCTTTGGTCTTTTGTAAAATTATGGTTTCGTTTTTTATAGTTCACTCTTTCTTGCGCTCCACTTTCTGGATGTCGTAGTTTAAGATTACACAGTAGCTATCTTATCTAAATCTACTATAACTACAGATATTAATGGTACAACGGGGCACAAACTCCAGGCAGTATCAGTCAAAAATCTCATTTTAAAGCGTAGATTACAGATACGTAAAGTTATAATGTTGTTGCGTTGTTTCAGCTTTATATGTGCTATTACTCCTTTCTTAAGCAACAAGGACGGGTTCTTTTGATGGAAATTTTCTCTCGCAATTGCTATGCATTGCTTTAACCTCACGGGCGAGAAGACGGTGTCTTTTGATAAAAAAAACTATCTTCTGTACTCCTCATACAACCATACAACAAAATTATTCAAAGAAAAATTAGAAAAATAAAAACAAAGTGCGCAATGTAGTGCACTTTATTCTTACCGCTGCCTGAAATAAACTTCACTTCCCACTGTGTGGGAAGAGAGTAAAAAACCATTAGAACCACCAGCGTTACACAAGCATAATGTAAATATATTTACATTTACGGAAACTTATCTAGGGTGTCCCTTTGTGAACGCTTCAAGCTTATTCCAAGCACAATCTCAAATCGTTACAAGGTCTTTTTTGAATACTTATTCCTAATGTGTATTGTGGGTTCATTTTCCCCCCAAAGTACCCAATCTTTCGCAATTAGAGAATACACATTTTTACAAATACAATTACTAAAGTAAAAATGTGTAAACATGTGACTTATTTAATTTCTTTTGCTTCTTTTTTAAATTCCTTCCTATTACATATATTTTGTGTATTACTAAAATTAGAAAAATTTAACATCAAAACACATTGAGAGATTAGCAGGGAAATGAGACTCGATGATATCCTAGTTTTCCCTACGGTTTGGACAAGAAACCATTCACCAACTTAGTTGCCAACTCTCCATTTTGTTTGAAAATGATTTTAGAGGTTACGGCATAGCATGGTTGCTATATAAGTAAATTTCCATCTCGTTTTCACAAAATTCAACAGGATCAACACAACCAGTGTGATAATAGTGCCTTGATAAAATGATGCACATAGGAAGCAAGAAACATTACAAAAAATGCAAATTCTAGTCCATGGCAGTATATGTTTGAAAGCTCTAACTAGGATGGAAAACAAGCTGTAGAAATCGTACCCCTCTTTATCTTTGTTGATAGTCGTGATCATCATGTTATGATACAATAACTTGCAGTCCAATGTGGTTGTTTTTTTGTTCGTTTACGGAAAAACAATAGAACTTGTGCAAATGTGGTTGCAGCAACTACATAACATGCCATCACGAGTCAATAACACGCTCTGGCTTTTTCCCCATTCCGTCTTGTAAAAGCTGTTGAGCTGACTACCATAGCATAGTGTTTCTGGTTTGGCTCAAAATGAATTTTGTTTCGTCGATTCGTTCTCTTCCGGATGAGCTTATGAGAATATATCACGCTTTATTGCTTTGTTTATTACGTAGGTGCATTGTTATAAAAATCCATCTTCACACTTTCATAAAATGACTGCATATATACGGTCTGTATATGACTAACTGCTTGTAAAGACTAAAAAAAGTCATGTGTAGAAACAATGTATCTAACGTGCTTTTTTTCCTTTATGTTCTGGAAATGAAGTAATTTTTTGTTTCCAGTCTGCTCCTTTTCAGCAATTTTGGACTCTGTTGGAATACTCTGACTGTTGGGATGCAATTTAAAGTTTTCAGTGTCTGTAGAATAGCACTAAGAGAAGACAGAATGATCGCATTATGTACATTGTAGTAAGTGTCCGAATTTTAGCTTTTTTCCAAGCAAATTCGCAGCATCTGGCAGAGTCTGGAACATTAATTTTTGTATGATACTTTATGTGTCCATTCGTGAGTTCATGCCAATACTTTCTTTTGCCTTATTTATCCCGTTTGGGCTATTTGTCATGGAGAGAGAAAAAAGTTGGACCAACATACCTATCACATTATAATATTTTTTCTATTATCATTATTATTGCTGAAAATATTTGTTCTTTTAGGGGATTATTTTTCGTATACATTAACCGTAATTGCTTAAAAATAAACTGCAAATGGGTATGTTATGATATTTTCAGAAACCAGATCCTAGCCAGAGCCAGCAGTTGCTGATGAAACCACAGTTGTATTTCATATATTTTCCGTGCACCCAGGACCCTGCTCTGACATTTTCCACAGAACCTCCAAAAAAATAACAAAATTTATCCAAAATAAACAACTTATAACGCGTAAGTAATAAAGTCCCGCCTTAACGTGTTCGTTTCCATGTATGGCTTTCTGGAGGAATCCTGAAACACGGATGTATTTTACTTTTGAAGTGCCTCTACAAGGAAGTACCAATTAGGTTACACGCGTAAACACACAAACATGAACAAATCGTTTTTAGTTCGTTTTAATTTTGGTTTC
>JAHZNE010000463.1:0-14623 GCA_027744055.1 Callyntrura sp. NNG-2020
AGTAATAAAAAAGCGTGTAAAACTGAAAAAAGCACATTGCAATAATTAAATTAAGTACCCTTTACAAATACCATAAATTCAATTCAATTAGTATTAATTAAACATTAGTATTCCTAATTTTCTTGCTAATTTCCTACATGTCTATCAATCTTATCTGAAAGACAACAACAAATTAATCTTCATGATCTTCTTTGCCATCGTTCACTAAAACTGCTAGCGACTTAGAAATATTTAATGGGAAAATGTCATAGCAATTACAGAGTGTTCCATACTATACCAACGTATTTTAATGATATTACGAATTACGTAACATGTGCTGTCACATATTTGAAGGAATGACAAATAAGATTAGGAGGAGTAACCTGAATAAAATGAATAAGAAAACTGAAGACTATGCATCTATGCTAATCACACAAAGCATTTTCACTTCTTAGTAAGACCTGTAGATTCGCAAAGGACGGACGATCCTGCGGGAAGTTTTCCCAGCATTTCTGCATTACTTCATACAACTCGTTTGACGAATACTTTGGTTTTCCCAGACGAACACCTCCAATAACCGTAGGAATAGTTAGTAATGCAGGGAAGTTGATGTGATAAGACAAGCCAGGATATGGCAGATCTCCCAGGGTGTACATTTCCCAGAGAGTTACCCCAAAAGCCCAGACGTCCGTCTTTTCATTGAAAATTAACTTTCTTAATGATTCTGGAGCCATCCAGCGCCATGGTAGAGAAGCCTGTTCCTGCTTGAGGTATTCCTCGTAGTTGTACAATCGCCTAGAGAGTCCAAAATCGGATATTTTAGCAGTTCCAACCGCATCTAACAAAACGTTCCGTGTCGCCAAGTCAGCATGCACCAGCTGTAGAAAATAAACGGCATGAGCACTAACTTCTTCTAAAAGTACCTCTTTTATCTTTTCTACAGATTAAAATAACCTTTTTTGTGGTCAAAAATTCCATTCCGCAAACAATTTCCAGTGACCACTTAACCAGATTGTTTTTAAGCTCCGATGGAAGATGACGTGCCGGGTTCTCGTCGTCGATACACTCAGGACTATATGTGCGTAAGTGTTTGTCCAGTGATCCCATCGGACACAGCTCCAGGAAGACTATAGGTGTGCCCTTTCTAAGTTTAGCGGTGTATGCCCCTTCCAATTTGACAATATTAGGATGATCTCCCACATACGACAAGATTTTTATCTCCGAAATGATACCTCTAAACGCCAAAACATTGTCGTGTCTTGGACTCGTCCCTGAACGTCGACTATTTATCGTTTTGACGGCTACATCGATGCTAGCCTCGGGCCTTTCAATAATACCTTTGTATACGGTCCCATACTCTCCGCTCCCCAACTGACTTTCAAAATCTATAAGCATATGTAAGAGTAGTTTGTTAAAATTCCTGAAAGGTTCAGATAAATAGGGTTGGCACAGCGTCACCTGTCAACGTCATTTGACGCCTCATTTGTACCAACCCTACAGATAAATTTTGAAAGACATCCGATATGACCGTACCAATAGAATAGGAGGATGGTGCCACTTCATATCTCTTCATGTTGTACCCCCTCCCATGAGCTTCACTATTTCCGTCATTCCCCGCTTCATCGGTGGCATGCTGCTTGCAGCCAAGCAGAAACCTCTGAACTTCCCGTTGAGAAATCAGATCCTTGGATCGGTACCGCCACACCATGTAAACTGAGAAGAAGCCCAAGAACGCGCAAAATAAGAAACTACCAACCGCCATCCATACCAAGGGCTCTTCATACCATTTCTTAGACAGCGCTACTTTGTTATTTTGTTTTTCTCTCGATCCTTGTGCTTCTGCATGAAGTCGGCGCGCTACTACAAAATAAATAAAAATAAACCCTTAAAATACGGGCTTAAAGATGAGACGAAGAAACGTAGAATTAACAAAATGGATCTTACAGTGTCTCATTGATTACACAACGGGGATAGATTGAGTGAAAAGTTCTAACAATCTATGATGACCTTTGACCTCATCTAAAGTCTAACTTTTGACCGATATACACTAAAATTTGAATTCTCGAGAAGCATGATCTAGTTAATCGTACCACCAATTTTGACCCCCGGGTCTCCTTTAAAAAAGTTACATTTTACCTTTTACCCGCTTATGGCTTGACCTGACACCCCAAAGTATGAGTTAATCAAGAGTCGTTGACCTACTATTGTTTAAAAAAACAGAATGTTCAAATTCATATAAGTTCCTGAGGGAAGGTCAATTGTTCGTGCTGGCCTTTGACCTGCCCTTGCTCCTTAACCCTTTTACAGATAAGCTTTAAACTCTGTATTCTTGATAAGCATGATATAATGTATCATTCTACCAATTTTGAGCCACGGGTCTTATTTAAAAATAGTTTACCTTTGACCTTTTGACTCACTTCCGGTTCGACCTCACCCCCAAAAGTTTATATAAGAGGCTTTGACCAACTAGTAAATCCAGAAAACAGAATGCCAAACTTTCTATTAGTTCCGGAGAAATCGCCACCTATTCATGGTGACCTTTGACCTTTTCTGGTGCCTTAACCGTTTGACTGATCAGCACCAAACTCGGTACTTATAATAAGCATGAGTCAATGTATCATTTCACAAATTTTGAGCCCCTGGTCTCTTTAAAAAATGACCTTTAACCTTTCGGTTTGAGATAAGTCTCCAAAAGGGGGGGTTCACATGCGACGATGATTCCCTATAACCACCCGAAATAAGAATTTCAAAATTCCTATCCGTTCTCGAGTTCTCGCGCGGACGGACGGACAGATGGACGGACAGACGGACAGCGTAAAACCAATATGAGACATTCGTCTCATAATAATGAGTTATCCCCAAAAATTAGCACAGTTTACCATTTTCAAACAATAGTTTAAAATGCGCTTACTTACTTGATTTTTTATCTTCCACAGGCCCCACACCCCCAAGGTCTTCCCTTGAAGATGATTTCGTTGTATTAGAAACCTGCCACCAGCCACACATACAGGATGTCTGACCCGTCAAGAAATACCTATTGTCGCAACTCCGCCCCGTTTTCTCCGTCCGGTGTGTTTCGAACGCCGTATTTATAAAAACAGTAACCTTCATAGACGCCGCCCAGTACTGCATAATTTCACCTATTGTCGCAACTCCGCCCCGTTTTCTCCGTCCGGTGTGTTTCGAACGCCGTATTTATAAAAACAGTAACCTTCATAGACGCCGCCCAGGACTGCATAATTTCCCAAAAGAGAAGGAATTCCAATATTTCCGCCATGTTCTTATACGGTTCGCCAGTGCAACCGTCAATGCCAATGTACACGCCCAGTCTGGCGGAATCATATGTTGGAGAAGGAGGACCTCTGATGATCTCAATGTAAGAGCTCAACTTATATTTAATCCGCCTTGTCACATGAAGGAGGTTCTGCCACGATAAAGCATCTATCGATACGGTTAATTTCAGCAGGATCGCATTTCCATACAGTGCGTTAACTTGCTACGTATTCCAAGTACTTATTGACGTGAGCCTCGGAGTGAATAATTTCGTCGATTGCTTCCGTCTCCCAGATGACGCCAATATTAATATCCTAAATACAAAATAACTACATGCTTTAAACAGTTGCATCCAGAACAACGAGAAATATCATAGTGGGGGTGTATAATCAATTACCGTTAATCCCTCCATAACGACGTAGTTAACGATCTCATTTAAGGCGTGAGTCCTTCCTAGAAATTTATCAAAATCAACGCGTCCCCCGCTAAATTTGTTACCCGACATTGACTCATCCTTTTGGAGAGGGACTGCAAAAGTAAATATGATAGATGTAATAATCCCGCGCAATACTTCATTTCCGGCAGCAACAACAGAGAGAAAACTGTCCAGCTGGCGTTTATTTTGTTCGAAATCGTCAAATGATATTGACACCACCAGCCCGATTGTCGTAACGATCCCCGGGTGCTGCTTTGCCCCTTGAGCAATTTGTGTGACAAGGGAAGTGCCCTCTGTGGGAAAAATTAGGCGTTATAATTTAACTTTAAGAATTATGCTCCCGCATGTTGTATATTTTGTTCTGAATAAATATACCTGCGATATCCTCTATTTCAACTAGTATAGCAGAAAATTGCTCCAGTAGAGCCACCAGCGCTGCCGTATTTTGACCAAGGAAGTGATCCCTGGAAAAGACAGATATCCCAACACGATTTTTGTCAAAACCGGGGGGTTTAGCTAACCAGGCTTCCATATTGTTAAAAGGATTAAATTTTCTACGATCGGGCGGCCCACTGGGTGTTATCACCCCGTCCGCAATGATGTAATCGATATCAAAGCTGTTTTCGCCGGCGCTTCTTTTAGTTCTGGTTGTTATATTGGCGGGGTTCATGGAATTTTCTGGGTTCTCTTTTGAGGAATTACTGGGAAGAAAAAATACTCTATAGCCCAACAGGATGTGGCTTCCTTGCAGAGAGGAAAAGCACGGCACAACTATGTGCGTCCACACGTTTTCCCGTATAGTGGAATAGGATTCATCGCTGACGACCAGGAGATCCCCTGATTTCAGTCCCAATCGGGTAATGTGGGTGAGGGAGGTGAGGCAGTTAATGGAGTCTATGGAAATGCCGCATCTTAGAAGAGAGTTTGTGGCTTTCTTATGGCAATAGGCCAAATCATCTCTAACCACTGAAGCGGAATCGGGAGTGAGTTCAAGTAAGCCGTAGTCCAACAAAAGCGTGGTTACCGTTTTGTGGGCTATTCGGTTTGCAGTGTTGGCTACATCAGTGGCAGAATCCAGACTAACGGGGTTTATGGAGAGCCACAGTTCTTGTGGCACACGAGCGTGACTATTACGGTAGGCGGTGTGGGTCACAGAGTCGATGGTAAAGTTCAGCGTGGTGTAATGATAGGTACTATGAGCAACGGCATGTTGATCATAGTACTACACAGATATAGATCGACGGTAAAGAACAAGCTGCCGAAGGTAGCTTATGTACATAAAAAGCAGAGCATTTTGTAGTTTAGTTGTAGTCTGAAATAAACCACACTCAGCAACAGAACAACCTCCTCTCCGTGGCGGTTATCCGTGGCGATTATTAGGCGTGCTGTATAGCCCAGTACACGCATGCATGCAGGACCAACAGCATAAAAGTTTACAACAACCTCCTCTCCGTGGCGGTTATCCGTGGCGATTATTAGGCGTGCTGTATAGCCCAGTACACGCATGCATGCAGGACCAAGAGCATAAAAGTTTACAATTATACTAACCAACGCTTGTAAAATGGTGGCTATTGATCGATTCATCTTTAGATATGAAACTAACTCAACTAGATCAATAAAGTAATTGCGCTTATATTCACCTCAAAAACGTTTAAGTGGTATTGTCTGGAAAAAGTGGGATTAATCCGGTTTAAGGTAGAAATTATTTAGAAGATTTTATATTGTATTTTTATTAATAATAACAGGACGAAGCTGTTCAATTATATTAGAATAAGAAAAAATTGTACAAATCGTCATTGCAATCTATTCATCGCTCTGGAATAGTTAATCAATCACGCACAACCCAGGCTAGTATCCCCGAAACCGGTTTACGTTGTTTTCAGTTCTCGTAGATGCTTTTACGTCTTTTAGAGGATTGAAAAAGTGATACGACGGACGTGGAAAATTGTATACTTTAAATATATTTAAATTCATACTAGGCAACCCAGGTGGAATTACGATCTTTTAAATTCGAAATGGTCCCGTTACAGCGTCGTAATTTGCGTAGGACCCCGTACATACAGCAATCATCCATGCAATCGATTTCGCTTGTCATAATTGTATATGTGGGGTATCAAAATAATTTATTCCAGTACATAATCAGTTATATAATAGTTAGCTAGTTTTAAATAAAGCGTGGTGCAATGATAAATCCAAACAAAAAAATTTGCACTGATTCTACTCCGATTCTCACTAAAGTCACCAAAATAAGTATTAAAACAAATGATCTTTCAAATAGGAGACAACAAAGAAGCCGGATTTTAGTTTACGGTGAATTTTATCATGTTTATACTTGCGGAGAAGCACATACAACGGATGTTACCAGCAGCAGCGTATCATATTAGTGCTACGCTTGCTATTCACTGTTTATAAAACGAATATCCAGCCTTAATAATGGAATGTTTGAATTTAAATGTAATATATATTAAATTAGTGAAAAGATTGATTTACGTATACTTTCAACCATAGTTTGAACTCATTTCATTTTTTACAATGTCTTGCGAGCCCATTGTTAGAGTCCCTTATTTATGTGTTATCTGCAGTGAAACTTACTTCATTAAAAAGTACGTAATTTGTGCACCCACCACTTTAGTCGTAGTTGTACCATGATAAAAACTTACCATGAATGACCAAACGAGCCCCATTGAAAAGCACAACCTATAATCCAACGCAATACTATTTTCTATTTTCAACACGCAAACACACTTCATCTGCTATTCATGTGATACAGTACGTTTTACCAAACGGATAATTAAAAACTGGCTGTAGCTAAGGGGAAAATTTTCCATGCCTTTTTCTTGCCAAGCTTTTCTGTAAGTTTGTAAGGAAAAGGTGCCTGCAATAAACAAGTTTTTTGCGTGCATAGGTATGACACGATTAGGCATTCTTGTTAGGGTGAATTTATTAAGAACTCTTTTATTTTTGTTGGTAGAAGGAATGCGTTAAAGTTAGTCTACCTTTGGCCCAGCACCTATGTAGTTGTTTGTTGCATTGTGGTGTCGTTGCAAACAGAAAGGAAGAACGATGAAAGCAGTGATGTAGTGAGAGTACAGTGGGAATAAAATTAAAATCGTTTTTATTGTATCCAATTTAAAAAAAGTACCATTGAAAATGCAATGGAAATTTTTTTTCCGCAATGGCCAGTGATCAAGTTCAAGAAAATGTGAATTGTGCTTTTTCTGCGGATGGCGACCCGGATGCGATAGCAAATTTGGATGTAAGTCACGTAAAAGAGTCTGCAAGGCCAGAGTTAGGATCACCGTTAGAAAACCGGAGAGTTAGCGTGACCGCTGCTGGAGATGCCGTGATTCTGCGAGGCGCACAAAAATCGTTCAAGTCCGGGAAACCGGTACTAAAAGGACTCAGCTATTTTGGAACGTTGAGTGGACTGAAGAAGGAGCAGATGAAGAGTGCCAAATCATTTCTAGTCAAGCTATTAGACTTACCAGATATGAAACAAAGAGTTGCTACATTAAGGTACATTGTCTGTACTCGTATGGTTGTTTTGTGAAGCTTTTTAAAGCGTGTTAATGTTTGAGAGTTTTACAATTGTTTTAGTGGGGGTCAACAAAGGCGGGTTTCTTTTGCCACGGCGTTGATTCATCAACCAGCCCTTTTAATATTAGATGAGCCTGTAAGTGGATAAAATTATAGTTTTACGGTTAAACTTTCCCGTTCCTTATGGTTTAGTGACTTGTGATATTGCTTGTTTCCAGACCGTGGGGTTGGACCCATTGTTAAGGGAACGGTGAGTTAAGATCATTCTATTTATTCAAAGTAATTCACCTGACGGAGATTGAGAGTATCGCATCTACTCTTACTCTGAAGTATACATAATGCATTAGGTTCCTTGCAAATTTTGTAGCATTAGCCCGTGCGACCTAAGATATCATTAAATGTGGAATTGCTTAAAATACATTTTTCTGTACCCAATTACAATGGGACAACACTGTACTTATTATGTACGCTAAATTGCGTGTCTACTGGTGCGATATGCCATTGTCGGTATACTATATGCGGATACAACCATTAAAAAATAGACCATTGTAAACGTGCACTCTGGTTTATTTTCAAGCTTTAATTGGCATGGGTTGACCTCTACTCAACTTTTTATCTTTGAAATATTTTTTTGTTTTTGAGTTAACGTGACGAACACCGAGCAGGATGAAATAAGAGACAAAGTTTAAGCAAATACGCAAAAATACCGTTGGTAGTACAGACTTTCATCTCTGATTCTGTCAAAATTGTAATTTTAAGTTGAGACGAGAGATAGATAAAGTAATATATAGGTTGAGATAAAAGAAACTGTCATGTTTAAGAAAATAATAAGGAAAATGGCGAGTCCTGGCAAAATTATAAATCTATATTACCGGTGTAATATTTTCTGTATACTCGACCATTTTGAGGGTTTCTGTTGCTTTCTGAACATCGCGAAATCCAGTGCATCTCTCAATGAGAACATTTGGTGACACTCACAGAAATGCTCAAATCTGCATGACATGACACCCACCGGTGAGTTAATATAGAAATTAAGCAAACTAAAATCATTTCCTATTGTGTGACTATTTCATTGATGCGGGAATGATGTGAAAATTAAAATCTCCCCTTGTCTTTAATGTTCCTTGTAATGCACTTATATTGTTTGTGTAAACAAACTTGCGCACATGAACCTGACAAATAAATACTAACCCATTGAGTGTGTCAAACCATTATAACACAATAATAATTTGGAATACTGAACTAACCCATTGAGTGTGTCAAAACATTATAACACACTAATAATTTGGAATACTGAAAATTTGTTTTATACAGCATATGGATGCATTTAAGGGGACTCACTGCCATCAATCACACGACAGTTATTGTTACAACCCATTACATAGAAGAATGCAGGCAAGCCGATAACGTAAGCTATAACGTAAATACCCACAACAATAAAAAATCCTAGCTGTGTTAAGGAAACTGTTTGCCTTCACATGTAGATTGGTATCTTGAAAAATGGACGCCTGCTCACAGAGCGACAACCCAAGGAGCTGTTTTCAGAACATGGAACTACCAACTTGGAAAATATCGTTTTAACCTTATCACGGAAGGACGCGATAGACTCCGAATTGCATTCGGAAATGTCTACAGAAAGTACCATCAATAATGACATCGACTCTCAGGTAGGTGCTCGTATGGCAGTAAAAATGGCATCCATTAAGAATGAAGCCCAGCCATCCCTTCAGGACTCCCTGGTCAGAGTGCGAGCATTGACAGAAAAGAATATCGTAATTCTTCTCAGGAACCCTTTGTTAGTAGTGCTTTATTTATTTTTGTTTAAATTTACATTTGCAACATTTAAACCACGGTTTAATTCTATTTTGCTTTGGATTAACCTTCCAGATTGCTATTTTTTGTCGTTTTAATATCTGCCGCTATATGCATTATAACATGCCTGTCCTTCGGAGTCGATCCTTATGGTATGCCCCTTGGGGTTGTAAACGACGAAGCAGATTACAGCAAGATATGCTTGAACATCACTCGAGTACCGGGAGAATGCGAGGTGGATAACTTGAGTTGTTTGTACCTTTCTCAAATTTCCAGCGAAAACATAAACCTGGTATTAAAATGAAATTTACATATTTTATTATTACCAATTCAGTTGGATTTTTTCTAAAATCGGTTTCTGGAATTTCAGAAAATATATGACCACGTGAACGACGCAATTGATGATGTACATAAGGGCATATTATGGGGCTACATTTCGTTTCCGAGTAATTTTTCGATTAATCTGTATGAAAGATTCTCTTTGGGTTCCACCATCGACGACTTAGCTTATAATGAATCCCAAATCGTCGTGAGATTGGATGAGACCAGTGAGTAAATCAACCCTGTGTAGATATTACCTATTTATGTATAAATTAATTGTGGGCCATGAATATTTGCATATCCACTATAGACAAACATATCGCTTCAACAATTAGGAAGGTCTTGTCCAATGCCTTCATAGATTTTGCTAGGACATTGCTTTCCGATTGTGGTCATGACCCCCGTCATGCCGAGTCACCATTGGCGGTAAGTAGCACCTTAATGTTAAGACAAGAACAATGGGAGTTTAAAGCAGTTGTGTCCTTGAATGTTTTCCATTTTGTAGTATCGGAAGCCCCTGTTTGGAAAAGATGATGCGGACTTTCGAGAATTTATGGCACCTGGCTTTACCTCTTTGTAAGTACTTATTCGGCATCAATTTAGTTAGTGACATAATTACTTTTTGTGCCCTAAATAGTGTATATTCTTACTTTTCAGTTTCCTGTTTTTCTTCCCCGTGATAACCACAAGCATCCGGTTTATTAAAGAGAAGAAAAGTGGGACTATGGCGCGGTCTATGGTAGGAGGGGTCCAAACGTGGGAAGTTATGGTGGCTTACTCCATTTCCGAGTTTCTTGTGCTTCTGTGCCAATCCTTGCTAGTGTATGGGGTCTTAGCTCTCCTATTCCAAATAAAATTTCACGGCAGTCACACTCTAGCTGTGACTCTTTTTTTACTCTGTGGGTACGGCGGCGTATCTATGGGTTTCATGCTGGGATCCTTTTGTGCAGAGGAGATTGAAGCATCCTTGATAGCGATGGCGTCCCTCATTCCAAACGTCCTTCTATCCGGTTTACTCTGGCCTGTGGAAGGGACCCCGGAAGTTGTACAGTATTTTGGGAAAATTTTACCGGGCACCTTGCCAGGAGAAGCAATTCGGTCTATTATTAGTCGAGGGTGGGAATTTACGCATCCTAACGTGTGGCCGGGTTTTATGGTGATGCTTGTGTACCTGCTAGGGTTTTTCTTGATGACGATATTGTATCACAAAAGAATAAAGAAATAAATAGATTTTTGTTTTGATAGTTTTCAATTAGTAGAACACAATTTATTTACACAGGCATCTGCCTTGTGGATTGTTCAATAGTCTCTTGATCAATTATTGATACAATTGCTACTTAGGCTTGTCTACATCTAGTATTACCGGTAGCTTTGAAATGATAAAAATTATTGTGAACATGTCGAAAAGTTCCAATGAAAGTCACAATGTAATACAAAATGTGTCAGGTAATGTTCTTAACACAGAACAGAAGTACATGAGTACATTTGCATGCGATTTTAAAACTTGGACACCTTTTCAGGTTATGCGCAGTTGAGTAATGCTGGAAGGCTTGGAATCATCTGACTATCTGACTACCTTCTATATTTGAGGGGGTCTACTCTAATAGTTCTGACCTTCCTTCTAATATTTATAAACGATTGATCTTCAGTGATAGATTATATGTTTGTACTTTGCTCTTGTTTTTTTTGCGTTGTTGCAATAGTGAACTAAAGGTCAACACGTTCTGTTGTGTTGAATAACATGCATCACATAATGACTTATGCATAATGTATTTGTAATAATTAGTCGCCAAGTTTTTTGCAAAAGCAACACGTTGCCACAATTCCTCGTCAGGAAAGTAGTCTTGCACTCGGTAATTTTTCAGTTTTTGTTCCACCAAATAGTAAATTACGTTATGCACCCTATTGACTGCGTAATATAAATGGCACTGTAGACGACACCAAAAAACATAACCAGTTTTTATTATGAAGGATTGCATCTGAACGATACAACTTTACTCACGTTGTTATTAAAGTAGCTAAATTTGAGCATTTCATCTTTTGCATTCAAGTGTACTAATTTGGTTGCTCGTGCTCTACGTAAACATATCCTTACAAATATATGCATTTCTTGAAAATTACTTTTCCTTTCTTACTTGTAACGTTGTGCCAGAAAAGCTCAATTGTTGGTAACTACGGTATCGTTTCATCAAAATTAAATAATTTTGTTAATTAGACAACTAAATATTACACATGTATGTCTTATATCGCCTCAAAATGTTTATGAATCAGAAATGTTACCGTGAACAAACATATGCGATTAATAAAAGTTGTATTTAAACTGGCAAAATAAAATATTATTAAAATAGGTTTTCAGTGATTTTTTGTAATAATATAAAAGGAAACGCTGATGATAGCCACAATAACAAAAAATAGTGGTGTCTGTCACCCAGACTACACTGTATTGAAGCTCTTGTTGAACAACAGCAATAACACAGACAAAAGCAGAGGTTGTCTATGCAATTGAAACCGGTTTTCCCTATTTTCGTTTTATTATGAACGTCTTGGAATAAGGAGTGGGTAAAAAGATGAAAAAACAGACAATGATGGAAATGCAATCTATAGTATTACATAATCCCGTTTTTGTAAAAATGCATATTTAAATGTCACCTGTGCTTGCATAGACGGTTTACTATGCCTTCCATATGCAAGTGGGCAGCTTTATCTGCAGCATAATAAAAAATTGTTAATAATAACCTACTGAAGCATGAAAACTCATGTAGTGGTGCTGATAATGATGATTCTCCCATTTGAATGTACATTGGGATTACTGGATACGGGGGTATAGCAAAACAGAACATGCTAGCTTACCAGATCATAGACTACGCAATTGTTATATTCAAGGGCATTGCTTCTTGGGTAAGATGACTAAGAACATGTTGCTAGCAAAAGTTTATTCGTTTTATAAGTTTTGAAAGGTATGAAAAGTATAATTAAATTCGTACTTCAGTGATAAAATAATTTCGTGGTAGCCCATAGAAATAAATTGACAATGATCCTCTTGTAATAAAGGAGTTTAAAAGAAAACGGATACTACAAAAATGACTGTGCTGGGATATCTTTACCCCACCAGGAGGTTAACCGGATCACCACCGGTGCTATGATTGTAAGGAGTGCCCACAAATGGTACGAATCAGACCTGCCGTGCTAAATGGTTTAAGTATGACGTTTCCCAGTGGTTCCGTTTAGGGATTACTTGGCAGTAGTGATTGTGGTAAAACCACATTATTATCTTGGATTGTGGGACGGAAGCTGGTTACAGGGAGCATCTGGATATTAAGGAGAAGACCTGGAACAGAGAGCATTGGAGTGCCAGGGCGAAACATTGGATACCAGCCACAGGATATGTCGCTGTACTTAAAGTTGTCCATTCAAGAAACACTCAATTATTTTGAAACGTTAAATAGACTGAACAAGAAGCAAGTTGCATGTGCTAAACCATTCCTAGTCAAGTTATTAGACTTGCCAGACCTCCATCAAAGAGTTGCTATATTGAGGTGAGCGCACATACTCATAAGTGTTGTGCTCGGTTTAATGGAAATTGTTCGATCATTTTATGTTTTCGACTTTTTTACCGTTTTAGTGGGAGCCAACAAAGGAGGATATCATTTGCGTCCGCGTTGACTCATCAACCTCAAGTACAGTGCTTGGTGAACCTGTGAGTAATTAATAGTGTGTACTACACATTCACGTATCACAAACAATTTGAACTGCTGGTATTTTTACTTTTGGTCCCTGGATCGGGAACCTTTTTCAAGAGAACGGTAAGTTACAACTATTTCAAATACACGTCTAAACTTAATATAACATTTACAAATTAAATGGAATACATATTATACTACACAACACTAACAGAGATAAAGCAGCGTTTTGCTAGAAAATTCCAATTAAAATGTAAAATATGGCTTTTCAGCGTAATGTCATGCTATGATTAATGCATGTTCAATCATTTATTGTTGAGGAGAACTCATTACTGCTTCCGTTACTCTGGTGAGTAAATGTTTTTTCAGTAATTGCAATGTTTTTTTTTTACTTTCATATAGTTTTGGGATTTCAACCGTCGTGAATGGCAGTACACTGTGTGAAGTTCTAATGAAAGAAATTAGCCACCACTACACGCATCAGCACACCAAATAACTCGTTTATTGATATTTGTACAAGATGATGATTTAAAAATAAACATGCACGCTTGTATGATGTTATCCTATTCAAATTATTATTAAGCCACCGGAGTTTAAAAATTAAGATCTTGCGCGGATAAAATCTATGCCGGGAAGATCTCGGTTTTAAATTTAAAAAAAACCTTTAATTTTCGTCGAATACTGTTTTCAGTGGGTAGCACCATGCAAAAGTGTATGAATCAAGACCTTCAAAGTAAATGTTAGGAACACAAATGTAGAATGCTAGGAATTAGAAACGATTCTATGTATTACGAAATTTAATTTCTTACGATAAACAGAACAAACAGACACGGAAAGCTGGAGCTTGTCAATGGAAAAATATATAGAGAAAAAAGGGAATTTACTCATTCGTGTTCAAAAATGGTAGTTAGTTCCAAGTGATTTTATATAACGTTATAACATGACATTTGTTTGGCGTTTGATTTATGTAGCATTTGTGTAAATTTGCAAAGACTCACTTCCAGAAATCACACGAATGTTATTATTACAACCCACTACATAGAAGAATGCAGATAAGCCAACACCGTAAGTAGTGTCTCTAGGATGCTGAAATGCATGATATAATATTCGTGACATATCATGATAACACTGTTGTATCTAATCATAAATTTTGCCAGATTCTAGAAAGGATTTTATAATAATGTTTTCCATATAACGTATGTAAATTTAAAATAATCTACAACTTGTAAATGCAGATTGGCATATTGAGGGACAATCGCCTCCGTATAATTGTTTCATACTCTAAATGTTCTGTTTATTTGCGTATTAACGATGACACTACTGTGTCATGAACGTCGTATGGCTCACATTAGATGTACGACGTAGACAAATAGAAAATGAAACATGGCTAGACGGTTAGAGATTCTTGTACTGCATTTTTAAGTGGACAAATAATTGTTTCGTTTCATCCTCCAATGTTAATGACAAAGAAAATCGGTAATACCCACAAAACAAAAATCGTTCCGATCGCAGCGATTTCGAGTACCGAAATCGCAGAGCGAGTTTGTTTCGACTCGCTCTGGATTCGTACACGAATAGAGCGATA